>VZUI01023010.1:0-17648 GCA_013401135.1 Cettia cetti
TCCCCCCCCCCCCCCCCCCTTTTTTTTTCCCATTAAAAAGCTGATTTGGGAAAAGTTGGATCAACGGGATCTTCCCACCGGTGGCTTTTCCTTGGGATAAATCCAAACTGCTGGAAAACCCCATCGGATCCAAGGATTCATGATGGGAAGTGAAATAATCCTCATGGATGAATCCCTGCCTCACCCTCATTCCAATGGGAAAAGCGACTTTCCCGCCTCTCCGACTTCCCAAAAAATCAGGAAAAAGCCTGGATTTTTTTTTTTTTTTCCCTCAAGGGAACAGAATTCCAAGGAGCTGGAGGAGGGGAAATTCCCGGGCGTGGTGCCCCAGGGCAGCTCCGGGGGCTGGGAATGTTTTGTTCTCCATCCGGACTCGGAAAACAGAGTGGGAAAACAACTCCGGGCTCGCTTCCAGAATTTTTTTCCCGAGGGGGAATTTTGGGATTGTTCCCGGCACGTGGGGCCTGGGAAAGTTTGGTTTTTCCTCCTCCAGGAGTTTTCCCGGATGGAAAATGATCGGCTCCCTGAGGAAAGGTTTTTGCACCTTTCTGAGAATTCCGTGTGGAAATTTGGGAAGCAGCCCCACGATCCAGGAGGGATGAGGATTCCCGGGAATAGCTCAGCTCCGGCCGGCCTTTGGGAAGAGGAGAGGCCATTCCCAGGATTTCTAGGAAGGAGAAATCCTCGAAAAGTCGAACTCCAGGGGAAATCCCAGGCTGGAAAAAAACCTCAGCTGGGAAATTCCCGGCTGGAATTGTCCCGCCCCTCATATTCCATGGATTCTGTCGCTATCCCAGGCTGCTCCAAGCCCCATTCCAACCCCACCTGGAACATTCCAAGGATCCAGGAATCCTTGGATCTCTGGGAATTCCAGCCCGGCCCCTCCCCACTTCCCTAGGGAAGAATTCCTTCCCAATATCCCGTAATCCCACTTGTTCAAAAATAGAAATCCATGATTTTCATGGAATTACTTCATCCTCTAGAAGAACTTTGACGACTTTTGGAATTATCCAAAACCGGGAGGAGGAAACGGGATCAGAAGCCCCAGAAATTCCCGGCTGGGGTTGGATCCCGGCCCTGCGGAGCAGCAGGAGGGGTTCGGGTGTTTTCCCTGGAATTCCTGGGGAATGAATGGAATTTTTTCCTTTCCCTCTCTGCACAGAGCTCCATGAGGGACCTGCACAAGTCTGAGGCGCTGGGGAGCAAGCGCGGCCTGGTGAGTGTCCCGAGCCGGGAATTCCCGCTCGGAATGCCACAGAATCCATGGAAAACTCATCCCCAGCCAGCCCAGAGCCCCTGGAGCACAGGGAATCGGCGGCATTCCCACCCTACATCCCGCATTTCTTTGGCTTTTCCCTCTTGGGTTGAAGCGTCAAGGTTGGATCAGGAATTCCAAAGCCATGGCCGGGCTGGATTGGGAATTCCAAACCCATGGTGAGGCTGGATTGGGAATCCCAAAGCCATGGTGAGGCTGGATTGGGAATTCCAAACCTATGACCGGGCTGGATTGGGAATTCCAGCTCCATGGTGAAGCTGGATTGGGAATTCCAGCTCTATGGTGAGGTTGGGTTGGGAATTCCAAACCCATGACCAGGCTGGATTTGGAATTCCAAACCTGTGGCTGGGTTGGATTGGGAATTCCAAACCCATGACCAGGCTGGATTGGGAATTCCAAACCCATGGCTGGGCTGGATTGGGAATTCCAGCTCCATGACCAGGCTGGATTGGGAATTCCAGCCCCGTGGTGAGGTTGGGTTGGGAATTCCAGCCAGCTCCTGCTCCCAAGTTTTCTCCTCCCAATGGAAAAAATTCCTGGATTGGGATTGGGAGGTGGCTCTGTGGGGGCTCTCCCAGCATCTTTTGAGCTTTTCCGGCCTGGATTTCCCCTCTGGATATCAATCCCAACAAATTCCAGGATATCGATCCCAAAACATCTCCTGGCTCTGGCTGGGCGGGATCTGGGATCACCCCAAATCCATTCCCAAACCAAGCAAATCCTTTGGGATTTAATCCCTGAGGCTCCCAGGTGCAGATTCCCTGTGGAATCCACCGGAAATTTGGGATCACGGCCCTATCCCAGGAATCCCCCCTGGAATGTGAGTCCAGAGGGGATTTTTCCCCTCCCCAAAATTCCAAATTTTAACATTTTTCCCTCCATTTTCCAAGGAGGGAATTGCGGGATGTCCCTGGGGTGGGATTGGGCAGCTCCAGCTCCTTCCCGGCAATTCCAGATCCTTGATTTTCCTCTGGAAAAGCGTCTCCTGTTTGTGCCCAGCCTTAATGAGCCATTGATGCTGGAAATGTCAAACTCCAGCATTCCTGACCTTTCCCATGGACAAAAAACTTCCCGGGATGTGCCAGATCCAGAGGCAGGGAGGGAAAACAACCCCACACCCGGAGCTGGGATCGGTTTGGAATCCCCAAATTCCCACAAAACTCAGCCTTGGTTTTATCCAGAAAATCCCAGGCAGGAATTTTTTGTCCCAAGGGCAGGAAAACCAGGAATAACAGGATTTGGGAAAAGCTCCATCTCCTGATTCCCTTTTCCTTTTCCCAGTGATTTTTCCAGTCAAATCCCTCTTTTTTTTTCCTTGCTACACAACCAAATCCATTGGAAAAACAGCAAATCCCGAGGGAAGATCCCTTTATTCCCATTAAAAATCTTCGGGACACTCCAAGCGCCGTGGTGACAACACAAAAGCTGCTGGAAGGGCACAATTCCAAGGGGAAAAAAAAAAAAAAAAACCACCTGGAAGGGAGGGAATTTTCCCTCCCAACAATTCCAGGTGAAGGCAGGGATGGATTTCTCCGCCAGCTCGGACGCTCGGGGCGGATTACCGGGAGCTATTTTTAGGATATCCAGGTTTTTTTCGGGATTAGGGCCGGGGCTCTGCCTGTTGTTGTGGCCGGAGCTCCCTTCCCGATTTTTCCTTGGCTCCCGCTGTTTCCAAGGCTCCCGAGGGATGAAAGGATCCTTTGAAAAGCCAAGAGCTGCTCCCGGGAAAGGCCAGAGCTGCCAGGAGAGCGGGAGAGCGGCCAGGCACGGCTGGGGGGCCGTTCCCGGGAGCTTCTCCCAGATTTCCAGGCATGGAATGAAGGCAGAGCTGCTGGGGGGAATCTTTTCCCAGTTTTCCAGGCATTGCTATTCCCAGGGAATGAGAGCAGAGCCGATGGAATTTTACTCCTGGGATTTTTTTTCCCAGTTTTCCAGGCATTGCTATTACCAGGGAATGAGGGAATGAGAGCAGAGACGATAGAGTTTTGCTCCTGGGATTTTTTTTTTCCCAGTTTTCCAGACATTGCTATTCCCAGGGAATGAGGGGATGAGGGCAGAGCCAATGGAATTTTACTCCTGGGATTTTCTTCCCAGTTTTCCAGGCATTGCTATTCCCAGGAAAAGAGGGAATGAGGACAGATCCAATGGAATACTGCTTCTGGGATTTTTTTTTCTGGTTTTCCAGGCATTGCTATTCCCAGGAAAAGAGGGAATGAGGGCAGAGCTGATGGGATTTTGCTCCCAGGATTTTTTCCCGCTTTTCCAGGCACCGCTATTCCCAGGGAACAAGGGCAGAGCTGGGGATTTACCCGTGGGTCCTTTCCCACTGGGATCAGCTCGTGGATCCTTGGGATCCCTGCTGGATCCTGCGCTGCTCCATGTAGGAGAAGCTGTGGAAAAGCAGGAATATTCCCGAGCCTCCCTGCATCCCTAAGCGCTCCCATCCCGCCCCAATTCCCGCTCTCCCTCCATCCCCCTCCATCCATCACATTCCAAGCCAGAATTCCTTTGTCGTGTGCACCCAGCCGTGTTCTGGGATGAGCATTCCCGCTCCGAAGGCAGCAGCTGGAATTCTGGGGCGGCTTTCCCAGCCTTTGGGAGCCCTTCCAGCAGCAGGGCAGTGCCGTAGGTTTTTTGGGAATGTTCCCGTTGGAATGGGACCATCCCGATGCTTCCGTGTCCCACCAGGTGAAAACAGATTGGGAATGGGGATTTTTGGGAATGCACTGGGAGAATGCTTTTGATTTTTTGGGAATGTTCATGTGGGAATGGGACCATCCCAACCCTTCCATGTCTGGTAAAAAGGCAAGAACAACCAGGAATGTGGGTGGGGTTTTTTGGGAATGCTGAGCTTTCTTTTAGAGCCTTTTAAGAGTGATGCCACCTTTGATTTTTTGGGAATGTTCATGTGGGAATGGGGCCATCCCAACCCTTCCATGCCCGTGGTGAAAATGTGAGGAGAAAAACTGGGAACGTGAGGGTTTTTTGGGAATGCTGATCCCCGCATGTTCCCGCAGATGTTATGGCAGGAAAAAACAGATTGGGAATGGGAGAGCAAAACCAGGAATGGGGATTTTTTGGGAATGCTGAGCTTTCTTTTAGAATCTTTTGGGAGTGAGGATGCCTTCGATTTTTCGGGAATGTTCACGTGGGAATGGGGCCATAGGGAATGGGTAAAAATGTGAGGAGAGCAACCGGGAACATGAGGTGTTGTTTTTTTTTGGGTTTTTTCGGGAATGCCGATCCCGCAGATGTCATGGAGGGGAAAACAGATTGGGAATGGGAGAGCAACCGGGAATGAGGATTTTTTGGGAATGCTGAGCTTTCTTTTAGAATCTTTTGGGAGCAAGGATGCCTTCGATTTTTCAGGAATATTCATGTGGAAATGGGGCCATCCCAACCCTTCCATTCCCAGTAAAAATAAGAGGAGAACAACCGGGAACATGAGGTGTTGTTTTTTGGGTTTTTTTTGGGGAATGCCGATCCCGCAGATGTCATGGCGGCCGCAGTACCGCAGCTCCAAGTTCCGGAATGTCTACGGGAAGGCGGCGAGCCGGGAGCACTGCTTCGACGGGATCCCCATCACCAAGAACGTCCACGACAACCATTTCTGCGCCGTCAACGCGCGGTTCCTGGCCATCGTCACCGAGAGCGCCGGCGGCGGCTCCTTCCTCGTCATCCCGCTGGAGCAGGTCAGAGAATTTGGGAATGCCCAAAAAATGCTCAAATTCCTGATGGTTTTCCTGGGGTTTCCTTCTTATCCCGCTGGAGCAGGTCTGAGAATTTGGGAATGCCCAAAAAATGCTCAAATTCCTGCTGATCTTCCTGGGGTTTCCTTCTTATTCTGCTGGAGCAGAGTTCCCAAAAAATGTTCAAATCCCTGCTGCTTTTCCGGGGGTTCCATTCTTATCCCACTGGAGCAGGTCAGAATCCCAATGGGAATTCCCAAAAAGTGCTCAAATTCCTGATGGTTTTCCTGGGGTTTCCTCCTCATCCAGCTGGAGTAGTTCAGAGTCCCAGTGGGAATTCCCAAAAAGTGCTCAAATTCCTGATGGTTTTCCTGGGGTTTCCTTCTTATCCCGCTGGAGCAGGTCAGAGAATTTGGGAATTCCCAAAAACTGCTCAAATTCCTGATGGTTTTCCTGGGGTTTCCTCCTTATTCTGCTGCAGCAGAATTCCCAAAAAATGTTCAAATCCCTGCTGCTTTTCTGGGGGTTTCCTCCTTATCCCACTGGAGCAGGTCAGAATCCCAACGGGAATTCCCAAAAAATGCTCAAATTCCTGATGGTTTTCCTGGGGTTTCCTTCTTATCCCGCTGGAGCAGGTCAGAGAATTTGGGAATTCCCAAAATGTTCAAATTCCTGCTGATCTTCCAGGGGTTTCCTCCTTATCCCGCTGGAGCAGGTCAGAGCCCCAATGGGAATTCCCAAAAAACGCTCAAATTCCTGATGGCTTTCCTGGGGTTTCATTCTTATCCCGATGGAGAAGGTCAGAATCCCAACAGGAATTCCCAAAAAGTGTTCAGATTCCTGCTGCTTTTCCAGGGGTTTCCTCATCGCTCCCGGGAATGGGATTCCCACCTGGAGCCATCCCAAAATATCCCAATTCCTGCTGTTTTTCCCAGGATTTCATGTGGGGTGAATTGGGGTTTTTCCCTATCCCTGGAATGTTCCAGGCCAGGTTGGAGCAATCTGGGATATTGGAATGGGATAAAGATCCCTTCCTGCCCAAACCATTCCAGGATTCTGGGATTCTTGGGATATTCCACGCAGGGAATCTGCATCCCATCCCTGGGCACCTGCAGCTCTGCGATGCTCCCAGCCTCATTCCCAGGGGGAATTTTACCACGGAGGAGCCGCATTCCCAAATTCCAGCTGGGAAGGGAAGCTGGGAGAAGGAGGAGCTCCTTTTTCCCCCCTCCATCCCATCATTCCTTCCACCCTTTCCCTGTGCAACATTCCCGCCTCTCCCGAATTCCTTCATTCCGGAGGCAGCTCCAGATGGAAAGGAATTCTAATCAGGATTTAATTGCAGAGCACAGCTTGAGCCTCATTAATATTCCCTGGAAAAAAAAAAATAATTCCCAAACCCAGGAGCTTTGTCTGAGCCCCCGGAGCACTCCAGCTCCGGCCTCATCCTGGCTCCTTCCTCACAGATTCCAGCTGGAATTTCCACCCTTACCCCCTCCATCCCCAATCCTGAGGAACAGCCCCCAGTTCCCAGCAAATCCCACTTTTTTTCCTGGCAAAACCCTGGTGGGATTAAAGCAAGGATGGCGTTTTCCACCCATTCCGAAGGGATCCTCGGAAATCCGGGGATTTCCAGCTGGCAAATCCCGGCTGGAGCGGCGCTGGATGCTGCAGGAGTTAATAAATTCCCGATTTTTTATTTTTTTTTAACCGGAGCCTGATTAGCTCATTAATGAGAAACTCATTTTCCTTGGAAATCAGCGGCTCCCTAATTAATTGGGATCCATAATTAGAAGCTAATGAAGGTAACCCGGATACGGCGGAGCCGCTCCCTGGATTTGCTGCCGTATTTTTGGATCTTTTCCCTGGATTTTGCCCTCAGCAAAGCTCCCGGAATCTGGGCCGGGCCATCTGCTGATCCCAAATCCACATCCCGGGGTTTTCAGGGAGACATCCAAGGGATGTGTGGGTTGGGAAGAGGGAGCTTTGTCCCTCCTTCCTCCCGGGTTCCTCGGGATTGGGGATGAGCTTTTCCCCAGCACCAGGATAAAAATATCCCGAGGGAGTGGGCGAGGGATCGGGAGGAGCGGGATTGGCTCCATGGGAATCCCGGAACAGTTTGGGCTGGAAAGGACCTTAAAGCTCATCCCAGTCCATGGACAGGACAGGGCTGGGGGTGGGATGGGGGAAAAAATGGATTTGGGATGGGACAGGGATGGATTTGGGATGGGGAAAGGGCTGGGGTTGGGATGGGGAAAGGGCTGGATTTGGGATAGGGAAAAAGGCTGGATTTGGGATGGGGAAAGGGCTGGATTTGGGATAGGACAGGGCTGGATTTGGGATAGGGAAAAAGGCTGGATTTGGGATGGGACAAGGCTGGATTTGGGATAGGACAGGGCTAGATTTGGGATAGGGAAAAAGTCTGGATTTGGGATGGGAAAAAGGCTGGATTTGGGATGGGCCAGGGACAATTCCCCCTATCCCAGGATACTCCAAGCCCTCTCCAGCCCGGCCTTGGGAATTTGGCCCTGGAGACCCCTTGGAAAAGATTCCTTTACTTCGAGTCAGGGAACAAAATCCTTGGATGCTGCAATTCCATCGGAGCCCTCACATCCCATCCTTCCAGAGCTCATCCCATTCCCTGGGAATGTTGGGAATGTTCCCCTGGAGAAGGGAAAGATCCAGGGAATCCTCAGAGCCCCCTCCAGGGCCTAAAGGAGCTTGGGGAAAGCTGAAGAGGGATTTGGGATAAGGATTTTTTTGGGATCAGCCTGGATCCCTTTGCAAGGAATCACTTCCATGGGAACAGAGGGATTTTTGTTCCCGCTGGGAATTGTTTTCCTCCCGGAGGGAGCGGCCATGGGAAGGGGGAGCCGCTGTTTATCCACAGGAAACTGAAATCCAAACTCCTGCTCCCGTCACCGCCGGGATTCCGGGAATGGCTGGGGGTGGGATGGGGAAAAGGAGGGATTTGAGATGGGGAAAAGGCAGGATTTGGGATGGGGAAAGGAGGGATTTGGGAAGGGAAAAGGCTGGATTTGGGATGGGGAAAAGGAGGGATTTGGGATGGGGAAAAGGCTGGATTTGGGATAGAACAGGGCAGGATTTGGGATAGGGAAAAGGCTGGATTTGGGATAGGACAGGGCAGGATTTGGGATAGGGAAAAGGCTGGATTTGGGATAGGACAGGGCATGGAATTCCCAAACCTCCCCATGTTCCTGTCCATATTCCCTTAGGATTTTCTATCCAGGAATGGGATTTTTCCATCCAGGAATGGGATCCATAGGCATTGCTGGATGGATGCTGCATCCATCCCTAAAGTTTTCCATGTGGGATTGAAGGATGGAGGGGAATAAAGGGAATTTTTCCCTCATTTCTGGAGCTTTCCAGGGAATGGGAGGGTTTGGAAGTGCTCCTGGTTTGTGTTTTCCAAGGGAAAAGCAGCTTTGGGGAATTTTGGACATTGAAATAATTTCTCCAAGTTTTCCTGCTGGGTGGATTTCTGGGAAAAGCGGAATTCCAGCCTAGCCAGGGCAGAGCTGTGCTGCTCCAAGGGTGGGAATCTGGGATTTTTCCCATCCCTTGGATTTGATGGATCTGACAGAAAATTCATCCCGGATTTCCATCAGGGAGGGAAATTCCATCCCTCTCATCCGAGCTCTGACCCCACCAGAATTCCCAGGATTCCCTACCCAGGCCACGAGCTGGATTTGGATGATCCTGGGGAGATTCCACAATCCCATTCCCTGATTCCAGGAATCCAGAAGGTTTCCCTCCCTCTGCCTGCTGCTATTCCAGCCATTCCCAGGGAAAAAAAATTCCCTCTCCATCCCCCCAAATCCCCAAAATTCCCCATTTTCCCAAATAACTTTCCCATTTCCCAACACAACCCGAAGGATTTTCCCTTTTCCCAGCGCTTCAGCAAAGGGGGGGTGGGAGCTGCTGGAATTTCCTCCCTCCAGCCTTTTCCGTGGAAAATCTCGGAGCTGCCGGAGCTGGGAATGCTCCAGGCTGTCCCTGCGGGTTCGGAATCTGGGTCACCGAGCTTCCCTCAGCCGGGGATCAGGGATCCAGGGATTAGGATTCACCTTGGATTAACTCCCGGCTGCCAGCAAGGTCCTGCTGAAAAACGGGAAAACGCAGCCAGAATCCGGGATTTTTTAGGGATCTCTTTTTTCCCTTTTATTGCCTTTATTTTTCCTTTTCTGGGTGCCCTGGGAATGGCACATTCCTTGTTTTTGTTTTTTTTTCCCACTGTGTGCAGCCAGTTAGAATCAGAATTCCAGATTTCTCGGGAAAAAACGATCCTGAATCTGGGATTTTTTAGGGATTTTTTTTTTCCCTTTTATTGCCTTTATTTTTCCTTTTCTGGGTGCCCTGGGAATGGCACATTCCTTGGGTTTTTTCCCCACTGTGTGCAGCCAGTTTGAATCAGAATTCCAGGTTTTTTGGGAAGAAACAATCCCAAATAACCAGACTGGGTGTTGTCCTCTTAAAATCCTGATAAATTTTTTTGGGGAAATCCACGGAATCTTCCTGGAAAAGGAATTGACTTGGCTGATTCCTCACAATAAAGGTGGTGGGATTTGAATTTGTGCCGTTAAAAATTCCATCTGCCCGGAATTCCACGGTTTCTGCAGGAATTTCTGCCGTGGCCAGGGTGTGAATCAAGCCCTGGAGATGCAAATGGGAAATCAGGGAAAAGCGGGATGAGCCGAGCCTTTGGATGAGCCGTGGGGGCTGGAATAGTTCACCCAACAAGGAAAAACGCGGGAATTGCATCCCAGGAATTCACTGGGAGGCAGAACCAAGGAATCACCGACATTCCCACGTTTCCCTTTCCTTCTCTGTCTCATCTTCGGGAATTTTCCTTCCCAAATCCCTCCTCGCGGTTTGAGGGAGGAAAAGAATCCCAAGAAACCTTGGGAATGACAGCTCCCAGCCCCAATCCGACTTCCAGGAGCTGCTGAGGGCAGAATTCCCAGCGCGTTCCTTTGTTCCCGATAAACAGAGGCGGGAGCTCGGCACGGGAAAAGTCGGGAAGGAAAATCCATGAAATATTCAGCGGCTGCGCCAAGCTGACCCAGTTATTCCGGCATGGAGCCAGCCCGGAGCAGGGAAGGACAGCGGGGTGGCATCCGGAGCTTCCTTGGGAATGGGAAGGGAATTCCCAAGGTGGGAATCGTCCCGGGAGGCTCCGGAAAAGCTTTGGGAATTCCGCAGGGGAAAGATCCCGTCCGTGTGGGGTCAGGGATTGAGGATTGGCGGGAGTTGCGCCATCCTGGAATTTGGGGTTTGTTCCGTGGAGGAGAATCTTGGAGAGAATTCCAAAGTTTGGGAGGGAAAATTCCAAAATTCATCAGGGAAATTCCAAATGCTCCAACTCCAGGCCGGGTTGGAGCAACCTGGGATGAGGAAAGGGATCCTGGGCCATGGCAGGGATTGGGAATGGATCTCCTGGAAGTTCTTCCCACCCAAACCCTTCTGGGATCCCGGGATTCAGGCAGGATCCAACGGCTGAGGGTCTTTGGAGCCTCTGGAGCCTCTTCCAGTCCTTTTGGCCATGGATTTGGATCGTGAAAGGAGAGGTTTGGATATTTGGAAAATTCCCTCCTGGAAAGGCTTTTCCAGGCCCATCCCCATTCCCAGAGGGATTGAAGATCCCTGTGGATGCCTTGGGGCCATGGATGGGTGCAGGGAATGGTTGGACTCCGTGATCTTGGAGAGCTTTTCCAACTCCTTTCCCATCCATGGATCCGCTGGGAATACTGGGAATGTTGGATAAACCCAATCCCCCGCTTGGCCCATCCCAGGCCGAGCTGGATCTCCCTTCTCCAACCATTCCCCATCCCTGAAAACACCAACTCCTCCCAAAATCCGATGGTTTTCCCAATGTTTTCCTTGATTTCCTGCTCCAGACTGGCCGGATTGAATGGAAATATCCCAAAGTTTGTGGTCACCAGGGAAACAATTCCCCATCCCTGAAAACACCAATTTCTCCCAAAATTTTAATGGTTTTCCCATCATTTTCCTTGATTTCCCACTCCAGACCGGCCGGATCGAGCCGAACTATCCCAAAGTTTGTGGCCACCAGGGAAATGTGCTGGACATCAAGTGGAACCCCTTCATTGAGAACATCATCGCCTCCTGCTCCGAGGACACCTCGGTGAGCCGGAATTCCGGGATGCGATTCCCGGATCCGCCCGTGCTCCCCATCCCATCCATCCCCCATTTCTGTGTTTCCATGGCGTTTCTTTTGGGAATGCTGAGGGACAGGAGATCAAAGGCAATCCCAGATTTTGCCCAGCCTGGCTCCTGAGCAGGAATTCCCTCCTATTCCTTATTTTCCGGAGTTGGTCCAGAGGGTAATTCCCATGAGGAGCAGCTGAGGGAATGCTCAGCCTGGAGAAAAACAGGATCCAGAGGGAATTCCAGGCTTTCCACAAGTCCCTGACAGGAGGGCTTCAGGTTCAGGTTGGAAATCTCCGTGGAGATCATGGAAAAGAGGAGCTAAATTCCAGGAAAAATCCTGGTGGCTTTTTTAGAGTGGGTTTTCCAGCAACCTGGAAAATCTGCGAGGTTTTATCCCAAAGGATCCTGGAATGTGGGGTTTGGAGGGTCAAGTTTGAGGTGTCAGGACAAGGAAGAGCTGGAATTTTTCCAGGGAAGGTTCAGGCTGGAATTTCTCCATGGAAAAGGTTCTTAAACACTGGAATGGGAGCCCAGGGGAGGGTTGGAGTCCTCATTCCAGGGGGAATTCCCAGGAATTCCTGGCTGTGGCAATTGGTTCAGATGATGTTGATCCACCCCTGTTTGGATTCCATGATCCTTTCCAACCTCAGTGATGCCATGATCCATCCCAAGGGCTGGATCCTAAAGGAAAAATCCCAGGGAAGATCAGGATCCATCCCTGCTTCTGCAGGACAGGGTTTGGGATGATCCCGTTTTTATCCCGTTACAATCCTGCCCCTCCTCATCCTCATCGGGATAAATCCCGCATTTTTTATTAGCTGGAAGCCTGGCAGGGAAAACGTGGAGAGGGAAAAATTCCCTGAGTCACGGAGAGCCGTCTCCCCTTTCCCAGAAAACCTTTCCTACACCAGGGAACAGGGGCTGGGCGGGATCTGGGATACTGGGAAATCCAGGAGCAAATCTGGGAATTCGGGGTGAGGATTTCAAAGCCCTGCCGGATAATGCCACCTATCCTGGCTGGATTTCTCCCAAGGGATTCCAAGGATTCGTTATTTATCCTTGAAGGGACAATCAGCAGCAGGGCTGACCCTGAAATTCCTGAAAGCTTTTTCTGGGAAGGAGCTTTTGAGGCCAGGATTGGGATGGCTCCAAACCCCATTCCAGGTGCGGATCTGTCCCAGCTGGATTTTTTCCAAGGGATCCCAAAGATTCATTATTTATCCTTGAAGGGATAATCAGCAGCAGGGCTGACCCTGGAATTCCTGGACAAGACAGGAATTCAAGGACAGGAGTTGGGATGGCTCCAAACCCCATTCCAGGTGCGGATCCAAGAGATTCCTGAGGTTGGATTTTTCCCAAGGGATTCCAAGGATTCATTATCTATCCTTGAAGGGCAATCAGCAGCAGGGTTAACCCTGAAATTCCCGAAAGCTTTCTTTGGGAAGGAGCTTTCAGGGCCAGGATTGTGAGGCTCCAAACCCCATTCCAGGTGTGGATCTGGGAGATTCCGGAGGCTGGAGTTTTCCCAAGGCCTCCCAAGGATTCATTATCTATCCTTGAAGGGCAATCAGCAGCAGGGTTAACCCTGAAATTCCTGACAGCTATTTTTGGGAAGGAGCTTTCAGGGCCAGGATTGTGAGGTTCCAAATGCAATTCCAGGTGCGGATCTGGGAGATTCCAGAGGTTGGATTTTTCCCAAGGATTCATTATCTATCCTTGAAGGGCAATCAGCAGCAGGGCCAACCCTGAAATTCCCAAAAGCTTTTTTTTTGAGGAAGGAGCTTGTGGGGCCAGGATTGTGATGCTCCGAGCGCCATTCCAGGTGCGGATCTGGGAGATTCCGGAGGGCGGGCTGAAGCGGAACATGACGGAGGCGGTGCTGGAGCTGTACGGGCACAGCCGGCGCGTGGGGCTGGTGGAGTGGCACCCCACCACCAACAACATCCTCTTCAGCGCCGGATACGACTACAAGGTCAGCCAGATTCCCGGGAATGCCCATCCCGAGGCTGCCTGGGGATGGCCGGGGTGGGGATCGTGGAATGCCAGGGTGGGGGAGACATTCCGTGGGTCAGGGAGAGCTTCCATGGATCAGGGAGAGCTTCCATGGGTCAGGGAGAGCTTCCATGGGTCAGGGAGAGCTTCCATGGGTCAGGGAGACATTCCAGGGGTCAGGGAGAGCTTCCATGGATCAGGGAGACATTCCAGGGGTCAGGGAGAGCTTCCATGGATCAGGGAGACATTCCATGGGTCAGGGAGAGCTTCCACAAACCAGGAACAGCTTCCGAAAAACAGGAAGAGCTTCCATAGGCCGGGGGAGCTTCCAAAATTCAGGAACATCTTCCACAGTCCAGGGAGACATTCCACAGACCAGGAACAGCTTCCATAGACCATGAACAACTTCCAAAACCCAGGAACAGCTTCCATAGGCCAGGGAGAGCTTCTAAAATCCAGGAAGAGCTTCCACAGGTCAGGAACAACTTCCAGAGAGCAGGAACAGCTTCCCTCGGCTGGGAATGGCTCTCACTGAGCAGGAACTGCTTCCCTAGGCCGGGAACAGCTTCCCTAGGCTGGGAATGGGTCCCACTAAACAGGAACAGCTTCCCCAGGCCAGGAACAGCTCCCACAGACCAGGAACAGCTTCCCTATGCCGGGAATGCTCCCTGGGTGCTCCCGCAGGTGCTGATCTGGAACCTGGAGGTGGGCGAGCCGGTGAAGATGATCGACTGCCACACGGACGTGATCCTGTGCCTGTCCTTCAACGCCGACGGCAGCCTGGTGGCCACCACCTGCAAGGACAAGCGGCTGCGCGTGCTGGAGCCGCGCTCCGGGAGGGTCCTGCAGGTGGGACCCGAATCCCTACGGAATGTCGGGAAGCATCCGTCAGGGTGGTGGAAAAGAGGAGCTAAATTCATGGGGAAATTCCTGGGGTTTTATTTTTAGAGTGGGTTTTCCAGCAGCCTGGAAAATATGGGGGTTTTGTCCCAAAGGATTCTGGGGTTTGGGGTGTTGGGACAAGGAAGGGCTGGAACTTGTCCGGGGAAGAAGGTTCAGGAATTTCTCCATGGAAAAGGTTCTTAAACATTGGAATGGGAGCCCAGGGAGGTTTGGAGTCCCCATCCCAGGGGAATTCCAAAGAATTCCTGGCTGTGGCAATTGGTTCAGATGATGTTGATCCACCCCAGTTTGGATTCCATGATCCAGGAGCTCTTTTCCAACCTCGGTGATGCCATGATCCATCCCAAGGGCTGGATCCTAAAGGAAAAATCCTAGGGAAGATCAGGATCCATCCCTGCTTCTGCAGGACAGGGTTTGGGATGATCCAGTGGGATTTGGGATTGAGTTGGGTTTTTCCATGGGGTGGAAATCCGGTTCCCAGCTCGGTGGTGGAGGTGGTGGGAAGGGCTTGGCCTCATCCCAAGTGGAGGGGTTGGAGGCTTGGATTCCCTTGTGGGAATTATGGAAAATATTTGGAATGAAGGGGAAGGTGCTGGAAGTTTGGAGGAGGGCGGTGGGATCTCCCTGATACTCAGGAAAATGGGAATTCCGGTTTGCCCAGGGGCAGGTGCCGAAGGACAGAGCTGGAATTTCCCCGGGATGAGGGGAGGGGAGCAAGGCAAAGGCTTTGCTGGGATGGAATTCTGGGATTTCCAAGGGGAATTCCAGAGCTCATTCCCGCCTTGCAGGAGGCCAGCTGCAAGAACCACCGCGTCAACCGCGTGGTTTTCCTGGGAAGCACCAAGCGGCTCCTGACCACCGGAGTGTCCCGCTGGAACACCCGGCAGATCGCCCTCTGGGACCAGGTGGGTGCCGGGATCCTGCTCCCTTCCCGCTGGAATGCCGGCTCCATCCCTGCCAGGATCCCGCTCTGTCCCTGCCGGAATTCCTGCTCCGTCCCTGCCAGGATCCCGCTCCCTTCCTGCTGGAATTCCTGCTCCGTCCCTGCCGGGATCCCGCTCCCTTCCTGCTGGAATTCCAGCTCCGTCGCTGCCGGAATTCCCACTCCGTCCCTGCCAGGATCCCGCTCTGTCCCTGCCGGAATTCCTGCTCCATCCCTGCCAGGATGCCGCTCCATCCCCGCTGGAATTCCTGCTCCAGCCCCTGCTCCATCCCCGCTGGGATCCCTGCTCAATCCCCGCTGGAATCCCTGCTCCATCCCCGCTGGAATCCCTGCTCCATCCCCGCTGGAATCCCTGCTCCATCCCTGCTCCATCCCTGCTCCATCCCCGCTCCATCCCCGCCGGGATCCCGCTCTGCACCCGCTCATCGGGGCGGGGCTGAGCGCGGGATTTTCCCGTTTTCCAGGAGGATTTATCCATGCCCCTGATCGAGGAGGAGATCGATGGGCTCTCGGGACTCCTCTTCCCCTTCTACGACGCCGACACCCACATGCTGTACCTGGCCGGGAAGGTAGGGATGCACGGAGCACCCGGATGCGGCATTCCCAGAAAATCCCCCAGCACTGCCCAGGGATTGGGGCTGGAATTTGTATCCTGGAAAAGGTTTGTGTGGAAAGGCAGCTTGAAACTCATCCAGTTCCATGGATGTCCTTGCCATGGGACACATTCCATCATCCCAGGCTGCTCCAAGCCCTGTCCAACCCCGGGCATTCCAGGGATATCCAGGGGCAGCCACAGCTTCTCCGGGAATTCCATCCCAGCCCCTCCCCACCCTCCCAATATCCCATCCATCCCCGCCTCCTAAATGCTCCTAATCCTGGAATTTTTTTCCCACCTTCTCACCTCCAAATCCGTTCCCATCCCTCTTCCCTGCTGCTCCAGGGCGACGGCAACATCCGGTACTACGAGATCGGCTCGGAGAAGCCCTACCTGAGCTATCTCATGGAATTCCGCTCCCCGGCTCCGCAGAAGGGGCTGGGTAAGGATGGAGGGGCCGCTGCTCCTTCCCCGGTCACGGAAAAGGGCCTGGATGGAATGGCACAAGGAAAAGGGGTTGGATTGGGGTTGGGATTGAGTTTGGATTGGGTTGGAATTGGGTTTGGATTGGTTTGGTTTGGGATTGGGTTTGGTTTGGGTTAAGGATTGGGATTTTCCATGTGGGAATTGCTTGGATGGCTGATCCCGGCGCTCTGGGTTTGGGATTTTCCCTGTGGGAATTGTTTGGATGGCTGATCCCGGCGCTCTGGGTTTGGGATTTTCCCTGTGGGAATTGTTTGGATGGCTGATCCCGGTGCTCTGGGTTTGGGATTTTCCCTGTGGGAATTGTTTGGATGGCTGATCCCGGCGCTCTGGGTTTGGGATTTTCCATTTGGGAATTGCTTGGATGGCTGATCCCGGCGCTCTGGGTTTGGGATTTTCCATTTGGGAATTGTGCGGTTGGCTGATCCCGGCACTCTGGGTTTGGGATTTCGATTTGGGAATTATTTGGATGGCTGATCCCGGTGCTCTGGGTTTGGGATTTCGATTTGGGAATTGTTTGGATGGCTGATCCCGGCGCTCTGGGTTTGGGATTTCGATTTGGGAATTGTTTGGATGGCTGATCCCGGCGCTCCCCGCAGGGGTGATGCCGAAGCACGGCCTGGACGTCTCCGCCTGCGAAGTTTTCCGTTTCTACAAACTCATCACCCTCAAGGGGCTGATCGAGCCCATCTCCATGATCGTCCCGAGGCGGGTGAGCCCGGGAATCTGGGAATGTCCCGAGCCACGGACATGCCCCACTTCGGCTCTATTCCCACCATCCCTGCATCTCCCCATCCTTACTCGTCCCCGGGAATTTCACCCACAGTTTACCAGGAATGTTTTTAGGGAATGTTTCTCCAAGGGGTTGGTCTCACCTCTGAGGTTTGGGAGTTTTTGGGAAAATACCTCTTGGATCGGGGTTTTCTGGGAAGCAAATCCAGCTGCTGGCCAGGGCTGGCTGCAGGACACCATCCCAGGTTCTCTGTTCCCAAATTTCCTGCCTGAGCCTGGACTTTCCCAACTCTCCGGGTGTTTATTCCCTCTGTGGGACAGGGAATTATTCCCTCGTGCCCAGGGAGAGGATTCCCAGATCCCAATGCTCCTCTCTTCCCGTTTTCCCAGTCGGAGACGTACCAGGAGGACATTTATCCCATGACTCCGGGCACGGAGCCGGCCCTGACCCCGGATGAGTGGCTCAGCGGGGTCAACAGAGGTAAAATCACGGGAGAGATATCCCAAAAATATCCGGGATGTGGGAAAGGGCCGGCACATCCCGCTGATCCGCCGGCTCTGTCGCAGATCCCATCCTGATGTCGCTGAAGGAGGGATACAAGAGGAATTCCAAGATCGTCTTCAAGGCGCCGGTGAGGGAGAAGAAAAGCGTGGTGGTGAACGGGATCGACCTCCTGGAGAACGTCCCGCCCCGCACCGAGAACGAGGTGGGACACCCCGGAGCAGGAACGGGAACGGGAATGGGGACGGGAATGGGAATGGGAACGGGAACGGGAATGGGAATGGGAATGGGGATGGGAATGGGGATGGGGATGGGAACGGGGATGGGGATGGGGATGGGAA
>VZUI01023012.1:0-33153 GCA_013401135.1 Cettia cetti
GGAAGGAATTGTTCCCTGTGAGGGTGGGGAGGCCCTGGCACAGGGTGCCCAGAGAAGCTGTGGCTGCCCCTGGATCCCTGGAAGTGTCCAAGGCCAGGCTGGAGCAACCCTTGGAAGGTGTCCCTGCCCATGGCAGCAGATGAACTAGAGGAGCTTTAAGGTCCCTTACAATCCTGTGACTCCAAGGTTCCATGGCTCCACAGCAGGACCTTTGCCCTCCCTGCTCCTCAGGCTGGGCCCAGGTTAATACTGCAAATGGGGAAAGCTCAAGCTTTGCAATGCTGGCTCTCAGGACAGCAGCCATCAGCAAGAAGAGATATGGCACAGGAACTCCAGGTATATAAAAAACTGGTGCTCAACACAGCCCTGATTCCCAGGGGAGTCACAGACACCCTTTTCCATCTCTTCACATGAAGGGCAACAGCAAAACTGTCATGGTTCTGGCTTCTTTTTTGCCCTTGCCAAGTGATTAATACACAGAAAATGTAGGTTTCGAGTTTGGACTTGGATGTTTGTTGTTTCTTATTTATTTACAGACTCACAAGCCATGAGCTCTAACTAGCAAGCTAGAGAAATGAAGTAAAATGGAGTGCCTCTAACTCTTTCCAAGGTCTTTTAAGTGATAATTACCCAATAACAAGGTGACACCTCTATTATTTATACTTTTGACCCAGTAATGACCACCCAAGGCCCACAATGAGGACCTTTTTCACCCAATTACAGAAAACTGGCCAAAACCATAAAGAAGAAGGAAGAAGAAGGTGAAGAAGAAGAACTTAGACAAAGCCCTCCATCTTGCCCCACACACATTACTGTATACCAAAACCCCAAATTCTCAGTTTCCAGAATTCCAATGCAAAACCAGAGGTGAATCTGAGGGCAGGGGAGAGGAGGCTGTTCTCCTCCCATCCCACTGCCATTCCTTTTGCTTTGCAGACCTCTGCAGGCAGAGCAGGGCCGGGAGGAGCAGCAGCAAGGCACGGCAGCCACCCAGAGCTCTGAGCCAAGGTGGGAGCAGGGGGCAGCTGCTGTGGGTTTTGCCAAGTCATTTCTGCACCCCTGAAGAGCAGCAGAAGTGCCTCTGAGCCAGCGTCACTCTCACGGGCAGGTTTCGGATGTCTTGGAGCAAAGGTGAGGCTCCAGCTCCCGGCTCATACATCACCAGCAGCTCTAATGAAGAAACCTCATCCTGCAGCAGAGGGATGGGAGGGATCCAAGCCCCGCAGGGCAGGGCAGCAGCAGCAGGAATATTAAACACAGCCTGGTAACACAATCGTTTGCACCTCTCAGTTACCAAAGCTGTTTCTTTTCACACACCATGCACACGGGACCTCACCCACACCCCGAGGACGAGCCTGAGGGAAACTGCCCTGGCACTGTGGTGCAAAGAGGTTTCCTCCACTGGAGGATGTGGAACGCCCTACTAACCCCCTGCTGCAAATGGAATATCCTCATCTTCTCCACCTGGCACCAGAAGCCACAGCTTTAAAGCCTAAATTCACATCAGACCTGTAAATTCCTGGCCAAGTCAGGCTGCAGGTGCACAAGCTGTCCCTGATGGATGAGTAGGTGTCACCTCCCTTCCAGTGGCCAGCACAGAGAGCAGCAGAAGGTTGTGGAAACTCTGTCCTTAGGGATATTCAACACTTGGCTGAATAAGGACCTGAGCAATCTGGCCTAACAAAAAAATTCTCGCTGGTTCAAGTGGGAGCTTGAGCCAGATGATCTCCTGTGGCCTCTTCCCACCTGTTTTACTCCAGGGACATTATGGGACGAGTCCTGCTGTGGAGCTGTTAAAGGAAATCACCAGCCAGGGCAGAAGCCTTTGGGCAGTACTCTGCCAGAATTCAGGAATTTGGAGAAATATTTTGCCCTGCCTCAGGTCACCTCTGTCACAAGAGCTGTGCATCCCACCAGCTCCACGGAACAGAACAAGACACAGATCCTCATTCACACTCATTTGCAAACTTGTCATTCGTCATGGGAAAGATGTCACCAAAGCACCACATCTCTTCCACCTCCCTCCCCCAACACCCAAACCACTTTTGCTTCTGCCCATTTTCAGGCAGCAACTTCCAGAGCTTTCCAGTTTATGGCTCCTCCTGCAACCTCGTGAGGGTCCAGGGCAAGAGGGCACCCCTGTACATTGGTGGCCAGCCCCATGGTGGCAACCAGAGAGCACGAGTGGCCACCCAGGGCAGAGGCAGAGGCCAGGCAGAGCTGCTCCCTACCTCTGGGATGCGGACGCTGTAGGGCTGGTTGTGGAACTGTGGGGCGTTGTCGTTCACGTCTCCCACCTGGATGTTGACTGTCCCTTTGATCACCTGTGGGGCCAAGCACAGCAGCAGGGTGTCAGCTTTAGGCCTGGATGGAGAGCCTAAAGCCAGCCTGAGGCTGTGTTTTTGGGCTTTGGGCCCAGGGGTGACCCCTCTCTCTGTGACCCACAGCCCCCTCCGCCCGTGCCGCCGACCGTGAAATGAGAAGTCACACTCACCCCCTGGCTGTCGCTGACAGAAAACTCAACCGTGAATTCTGACTTAGTCTGAAAGGGAAAGAGAAGAAAGAAAAAAAACTATAATTAAAGATACTGTAGCCTTTATCTGCAGATGGCAGGCTGGGGACTTTTAGCCAATGTTATTACACGCAAAATGCTTTCAGGACCTTCCAGAAGAAGAGAGGTGATGAGTGCCATTACCTGCACTGGGCAGAAAACCCTGGGGAATCTGAATGCCAGAGGGGCTCCCATGTATTCCACAGGCACAGGAGATGCCCTGCCCTGGGTCAGGAGGATGCAGGGCTAAGGAACTGACTCCCTGATTGGCAGCTGGGCACTTAAAACACAGGAAGGTTTATGACTCATGGCAATGCAACACAGTCTCAGGGAGGACCCCTAAATCCTGATGCTGCTTTCCCAACTTACCTATCACACAGCTGGGAATCCTGGGACAAGCCTATGTACTTAGAACTGGCTGCAATTCCACGAAAATATCCACACAGTTCTCTCTGCTCCTTACTGCTTTAACTAAATTAACAGCTTGCAATAGGGATCTATTCAAGTCACTGACACTGGGGTGAGCAACAAGGGGGAAAAAGCAAATTTTTTGGGGGGCATGGCAGGGGGATATTGCTAGTGAAGGCAGACCTTCTCTTCCTGACCCTTTTCTTTCCAGCAGCAATCGTTTTGCTCCTATTTTACCAAAGAATTTTGCAAAGATGGACAGCAGGACTCAGGCCACCACACCTATCTGGTACCTGCCCGCCAGCTGGTGCTTTTTGTTCCCCTCCAGTCCTGGCAATCCTTTCCCACCTCTGGTACCCTTGCCCTGCCTGAGCTGCTGGAGCACAGCAGCTCGATGTTTCCAAAGCATCAGGCAGGAAAGGCTGGAAAAGCCAGCCTGAGATGGCTCCCCGTGCAGCAGCTCTGGCTGATTTATTCCTGATGAGATGGGCTCAGGGACAGGCAGCAGCGCCTGGAGCAGCAGCTCTGCTTGCACCAGAGTCAAAGTTCATCTCGGAGAAGGGTTTGGGGAACAGCTCCCCGCCATGTGCACCCCCTCCTGCTCCCACATTTCCATCCAAACAGCCGGGAAGTACAACCAGGGAAAGCCCTTTCCAACTCCTGCCTCGGGGCAGTGCTGGTGGGCAGAAGGAAGAGCTGAAATCCCGGGGGAGGGGAGATGCTCTGCTCCCTCTGCCATCCCACCCTGCTGCATCAGTGCCTGTCAGCCCTCTTCTCCCCCTGCCCGTCCACGAGGGACAACGCAATAGGGAAGAAAGGAAAAACAGGAGATAAGAAGCAACCTGTTGAGCATTTAAATTTTAAAAACTCAATAGAATAATCAGAGAAAGCTTCCACATACCGACTGCTGTCACTAAAATTATTTTAACACAATTCTTTAGCCTTAGGGTCTGCCATTTTTTTAAAAATCTGTTTTCCTTCTAATCTTCATAGGAGTAGAAGAAAAAATCTTTTAAAATTCATTTTGCCTCTATACATTTGCTCTTTCCTCTTTTTCTCTATTTCATCTTTTCCTGCTTCATTTACCTTACTACAACTCCTTCTCCCTTCTTTCTCCTCCATTGTACAAGAACTCGCCTCTTCCTTTTCCCTTCCACCACTTCTCCCGAACGCCTTTCTCTCCCCTGACTTTTTGAAGACGTGCATCCAGCTCAGTGTCCTCTGCTCCCAACCCTCTGCCCACCTCCATCCCTTTCCTCTGACTGCTTCCTCCACCACAAATTGTCATTTAGGCCTCTCTCACATCCCTTACTCCTATTCAAAATCCATTCCCAGCACTGGCCTGCCTTCACTGTCTCCCATGCACGGCTGACTTGGCCCCCTGGGATCAGCTGAGCCCATCCAAGCTCTGCCAGCTCCTTCCCTTCCCACCCTCCACGCCACAAGACACCTAAAACCTACTGATCACCTTCCTGGGCTTAAGGCTGGCACGGGAAGCACCGGGAAGCAGGAGGCATTTGGATGAGGGAAGATTTATGAGTCACGCCAGCAGCTGTTGGCACGGGGAGGCGGAGGGGAGAGGGGTGAAGAAAAGCACTTTATTTTCCCAAAGTCTCGCTCTTAACACTGTGAAATTGGGTTTGGCCTTCCCCCCAGCCCCAGCCTGAGCAGCATCCGCCACCCTGCTCCTCTGCATCCCAATGCCTGGCTGGCTCTGGCAGGGAGGTGGTGTTAATGGGTTTGATCTTCCCAAGGCTGCTGCTGGCCAAGGCAGCACTAAATACAGGCAGCAGAAGCACAGGGGAAACGAAGCACGTTGCCCAAATCACATGGCATTTTCCCAGTGTTCCCGCTATCCCTTCCTCCTTCTCCAGGAGCACAGCAAGGGCCAAGGTTTTAGCAAAGCAGGCACCTGGATGGGATTCCAGCCCTGCACACCAAAGCTGCCATTGAAAATAGGAGCGGTGAAACAGCTTTGAGGCAAGAATTTTGCCAAATTTAGCATCCAGCAGCCTGAATCCACGAGAGGATGAAAAGTCTTGATGAGATTGAATAAGCAGGGATACCTCACATCACTTGACACGGTGTTCTAAATAGTAAAGGATTTAATTGGCATAGAGATTTAAAGAGGAAGCCTGTACATTTCCCTGACTGTGTGAGCAGCCTGGCTCCTTGGTAGATCATCCCCACTTCCTAATTCCTCTCCTTCCAGACCCACAGATGTCGTTCTAGCATCCAGGAAAACCAACAGGTCAGACCAAACCAGAACACGCTGTTCATTGCCCCTGGCCTGGAGACAGTGACAGGGAACGTGGACACACCCAGATCCCCAACCCCACCAGGGAGCAGCAGCCATCTCAGCTGCCACAGGGGATGGAGAGCCACCATTTATCTGAGCAGAGGTGGCCTTTGCCCAGCTTTACCTCTCTGTCCAGGGGCTGCCGGAGCCACACGACGCCGGTCACGCTCTCCACGGCGAAGAACCGGCTGGCCTCCTCCCCCACCACCCCGAAGACCAGCGGGTCATTGTCCAGGTCCCGGGCCAGCAGCTGAGTCACTGAGGAACCTGGGAAACACAGAGAGGAAAGAAAGCCTGAGCAAAACAAGGCAGAGAAGAAGAAGGGCTGAAAACATCCAGCTTTGTCAGAGAACAGAGGTCTGTGTCAGACCTGGAACCACGGTGCTCCAGTGCCTCACGGGGAGTCAGGCTGTGCATGGTCTGACTGTTCTGTCTGGCACAGATGGACTGATCCACAGAGCCTCTCCTTCCTTGCCTTTATCTCTTCTGATAAGAGAATCCTTGATTCCTTGATCTCTTTCTCTCTTGAAAGCCAGCCTGGTTCAGCCCTGGCAGCAGAGACAGAGGATCCCACGCCTCCCCTGGGTAAGCGCTGACCCCCCTCCCTCACACCCTCCCTGCCAAGGGGCACCACCAGCAGCTGCAACAACAAAAGCAGGGGAAAACCTCCACCCCTGGAACCTCACTTCAGGCCCACCAGGACCTCCTCAGATCATTCTGGGCCCCCCACAACTGCTCTGTGCACTCCCACAGTCTGCCATGGCTGGCTGGCCGTGGCTGCCTGCCTGTTGTCCCACCCAGCTGCTCTCCCAGCAGGATGGGGGAGAAAACAGCATGAAAAAAGCTGCTGGATGGAGATAAGGATGATAAGATTCCCTAGGCTGCCTGGCCTTGAGGATGGGGGGATAAGGATGAGATTCCTCCTTGGCCACGTGGATTTGAGGATGGGTGGGGACAGTCTGTGCGAGCCCCCTTGGGCAGCACCAGCACACTGCATGCCCCCAGATCTCCTGGCCAAGGAGAACACAGGCCCAAATTTCATCCCTCTGGGAAGGTGAGGGAAGCTCCAGCAGACCAGAGGGTAGAAGCAGCAGCACAGTTTGGAGAGCAGAGTGAGGCAGGCGATTCCCAATCGATTGGCACGACATCAATCACGGCAGAAATAATGGAAAAAGCCGATATGAGATTCCATTAATAAAGAATTAAATGATAGGAGCATAATAAACGCCAGTCAACACGATTTTATGGAAAATAGAGCTTGTCAAACAAACCTGATTTTATTCTTTGATGAGATTACAACTTTGGCAGATAAAGAAGAAATAATAGACTTCTGTACGGCATTTGCCTTCACCCTGCATGACTTTGTGATTAAAAATTTAATGCCCTAGGACAACGGTGAAGCACATTTTGAGTGAGGACCCAGCTGGCCTGGCAGGTTCCAAGGCCACCAACCTCACTGGGGACACAACAGTGCCACCGTAAAATTGCTGTTGGTACAAGCTTGGGTGACAGTGTGGCACATAATGGGGAGGACCCCTGGTATTTTGGGCTCTTTTGGCAAAAATTTATTTTTTGACCCTGCTCCAAACACCCTCAAAAGGCTGGAGGGCCCCAGCTGCAGAGGAGAACATCCCAAAGCCAGCCCTGCTGGCAGGAATGGGGGTCCAAGCATGCAAGGAGGGTTCCACACCCTGCCTGGAGAGCCACAGTGCTCTTGGGGAAGACAGGAGTGGCTTTTAAAGCTGCTTCTGCCACGGCTGCAAACCTGCAGGCTGCTTGCATGGTGCATCACCCTCAGGACTGGACGCAAGAGGAAGCCACAAAATTTCAAGAGCTAGCAAAAATGTTTTTCCTTTTTTAAAAAAAAATGCTTTAAAAGCTTCAACTGCCTCATCTGTGACTAAGAACAGTGAGATGACTCAGGCCATCTTGAGCACAGCCACGGAGAGGACAAAATGTGATACTGAGCAATGAGCACGGAAGCACAGCAAGACTCAGTGCCCAAACCTGGACAAATTCCTGTTTGGAGGAGGAATAGCAGTTGTTATAAAAGGAGCAGCTGGAATTAACCACTGGGGGAAAAGACATTCCTTCCACCAACAGGTGTGTGTTCATCTGCAATGTTCTCACCTCCTCAGTGCAGCCAACCCGGTGGATACAAAGCCCCTACACTTCCTCAAAGCTTGTAGCCCTGATACAAAACAAGGCAGCAGCTTGATTTTATGCTGGGGGATGTTCAAAGCCATCCTCAGCAAAGGTTTCTTTGCCCCAAGGAAAAAAAAAAAGACACTCAGTCTCCATGGCGGGGAAAGCCAGTAACTAGGACAAAATAAATCCAGGATCATGCCTCTTTATTCTGCCCAGGTTAATAGGTGAACGGGCTTCCACCCTTTACCTCCTGCTCAAAAAACCCAAAGCAGCAGGTCATCATTTCCCTCCAGAACAGCAAATAGTTCAAACTCCAAAAGCTCTCTTGGTTGCATCTTTGGAAGGTTCTTAAAATTCCTGCTGAATAGGAAAACCATGTGCCACCCAGTTTTAAACATATTTGTGGTTTGTGTGTTGCAAACCCAGCTGTGCCAATAAATAAATAACTAAATCCACAAGCCTTTAACTCTTCTGCCTTTGCTCTGCAACTACCTCCAACTAATGTCAGAGTTGAGTTCCTAAATTCAGGACAACCTGGAGCAGGAGGCAAGGCAATTCTGGGCAGAGCACATCATCACAGCTTCATGCCTTGCTGCTGTC
Source organism: Cettia cetti (assembly GCA_013401135.1). Lineage (NCBI taxonomy): Eukaryota > Metazoa > Chordata > Aves > Passeriformes > Sylviidae > Cettia > Cettia cetti. The sequence goes on from VZUI01023012.1 coordinate 8,007, forward strand.
AGTCTTTGGAGCAGGACCCCTGGCAAACAGCACTCTGAGCTCGACCACCCTCTGCTCTGAAAGGAGCAAAGCCAAGGGCACATTCCTCAACTTCTCTGTGCTTTGATTAGTTAGAAACAAGAAACTTCATTAGAGCTTAGACAGGGACAGCTCAGAAGCAGTGTGAGCAGAGAAAAATTCCATCTCAAATAAACCCTCCCAAAACCTAAGAGCTCTTTCACCCTTTTTTCCCTTATCTCCAAGTCAGGCAGTAATCACTGTCCAACTTTCAGAGCACCTTGTTCAGGAAAAAAAAAAAAAAAAAAAAAGAGTATTACAAATGTATAAAATACAGATCAAAAATAACATTATTAATAAACATAACAAATTAAATAGAAGATAATAAGAAACACAGGCCTGAAATGAGAAATGAGACTTCACGATTGCTTTGCTCCAAGTTTTCTTGAAGTTTTACCCTAAGGGAACACTAAGTTTGGGAGTGTGGTATTAAAGCCTCACCACTTTCACCACCTGCTCAAGTCTGTTGAAGTTCTGCTCAAGTTACCTTGAAGTTACTTGAACAGAACTGTTCAGAAGTCTGTTCAAGTTACCTTCCCCCGATTTCTTTAGCACCAATTTATTGCATTTATTTTATTGGCTTTATCCTACTTTTCCCCCATCTTCAGGAAGCAGAGGGTCCTGCCCGGCCAGGGCACGCAGAGCCAGAGCTGCAGCACATATCTCAGCAGCCCCTCTCAGGGCTCTCACAAGGAAAAACAGCTTCCATCTCTCCCCAGGGTCATGCTGGAGATGCTGCTCAAGCCTCCTGGAGCCCAGGCACCGACCTGGCTCCAGCAAGGGCTGAGCAAACAGGGACAAATTATCTTCCTGCAGTACAAAGTTATAGGCTCCATTTGTTTCCTCTCAGGAATCAGACAGGGCAGTTAAGTGTCTTGATTCCACCAGATAATCAGAATTTATCTTGTCTCCCTTTGCCTCCTTTCTCTCAATCACAGCTACTTCTCCCTCTTTCTCACACATACACAGATTTTCTTCTTTTTCCAAGCATTGAACTTTGATTGACCTCAGGAGCTTTTTTTCTTTTCACTGTTGTTTTCTTCCTGACTGGATTGTATTATATATATATATATATATATTAGGTTTGGCTGTTTTAGGGGGGTACTTTTGCATCCCTCTGAGGAACCCTTGTCTCAGCACCTCTCTTGTAAACCTCTGCATTTTGCTTGGCAAGGAAGAAAGTGGGAAAAGGGGCTGCACCCCACCAATTCTTCTCCATTGGTTTTGCTTTCAAGAGGAGGATGAAAAGGGAGGAAAAACCAAGTTTCTGGAAGGATCCTAGAGTGTTTGGAATATTTTGGAGAGTGCAGTGCCCCAGGGGCAGGGAAAGAGGCAGATGCTGACCCAGACCAGCAGGAATGGGCTGGGGTGGGATGGAGGGCACAGAAGGGGCCGGTTTCTAATTAATTGCCTAATAAGCTTCCCTTTTAAGAGGTCTGACTCGCACCCAAGTGGGGTTAATAGGAATTTCTGCGATGGCTTTTGGGCTCAAGGCTTGAGGCATCAGCTAAGCTTTAATATAAAAAGCATTTTAATCCTGATTTTAACAACCAGTGCCAGCTTCTCCTCGACTCGCCGTCCTCGCCCCTCCTGAGCTCTGGGTCATGTGTGTGGGCACAGCCACCACCTTCTGGCTTCTGCATCAAGGTCACTAGCTGGCACAGGAACCAACCCCTCAGCTGTCCCTCAGCTCCTTAAACCAGCAGAAAATTAATTCAAAATCTATTTTAGTACCCCCACCTTGCACAAAGGCCACCACCACACTTAACTTCCCAAAGTAAAACTTCCAGCAGCTTCCACCACATTTCCTGGGCTCCCCTTCTTCCCTGTGAGGGAGATGGGACAACCCAGGCCCATTCCCTCCTCCCAGCAGCCCTGCTTTCCTGCCCCAGTCACCCCAGCAAAGGCCTCCCCAGTTAGCCCAGTTCATCATAGCAGGCTGGCCCCAGACATGCTCAGAGGTGGGATTTGATGGGTTTGATCTTGAAATTCCAGCCCTGTTCTTCTCATTTGTCACCTGCTCCTTTTTCTTTGCCTCTAATTCATTTTCTCTTTCACCTCTCAGAAAAAAAAAAAAAAAAGAAAAGAAAAAAAAAAAAAGAGAAGGAATAGAAAGCCCTTCTGTAGATGCTTTCCCAAAGATTTTGAAAGGAAAAGATGAAATGCCAATATTTCTGTGCTGCTCAGCAATCTCTGAGCAATGAGAGGGAAGGAAAAGGAGTGTGACTCCCTGGCCGAGGAGGTAAAGTAAAACCTCGTTTCTAGCAGGAGGTCACAGAAAGTGGGAGCTGCTCCCATGTTCAGAGTGAGGCTTCACCAATTTCCTAGAGGGGACAAACCCAGAGCTGGGGACAGAGTGTGCACAGAAAAACCCTGCTCTGGAGGGGTCCACACCAGCCTGGGAGGGCAACCAAAGCACAGCAGGGCTGGGGACATCTCCTGCAGGCACCGGGGTCTCTCCACCTCCATTCCAGCACTCCCTGGGTGAACCAGAAGAGCAAATCACCTGCCACACAACCGTGCTGAGCTGCAAGCCTTGCCAGCCTCACCCAGCTCTGCTCAGGGGCACTCGCAGGCACAGCACAGCTCCACAGGCAGCCACTCATCCCAAACCTCTGTCCCAAAGCAGGTGTCTGGTAGCTCATTCCGTAAGCACAACCCCCACAGATACTCCCTGACCTCCTTCTCAGGATGGGCTCATCCACCTGAGCCAAAACTTTCCAGAGGGACTTGGCCAGGGAAGTTTCCACTCCTAAAATTCAACCAAGCTCAGCGTTACACGTTTCTCTTTCCAGGCGCTGATGGGCAGCATCAGCTCCCTCACCAAGGCTGCCCCCACCCCAATTCCTTCATTGCAGCAAGGGCAGGGAGACACCAGCACCTTTTAAAAAAGGCCTTCATAACAAATAAACGAGAAAAGAACAATTTCTGCCATCAGAGAAAGAAGGGATCTTTCCTCCAATGGTGCGAGGAAAAAGCCTTGGATCAGCTGGTCCAGGAACCACAAGCTGCTGTCATGTTTGGGAGGGAAAGGAGCCAAACACAGAGGTGACAGGAAAGAGGGAAAACAAATCTGTGCAGTCAAAACCATTTCTGAGGGAGTTTGTCAAGCTGGGAAGCGAAAAGCACAGCAGAAGAGTTTCTCCTGGTTCCTCAGATGCTCCGAGACAGAGCCTGTAATTTCTCTGCTGTGTTTAGTTATTTAAGTGGGGAGTCAGCGTGGAGGCAGAATCCATAAGCAGAGCTGACAGCCAGTGGGTAAACCTCAGAGAGAGGCACTGCCTGCCTCCCACCCCCCAGCTCTCACAGAGGTGTGTAAAAGGCTGTTTAAAAGGGCTTTTAAAGCAGTTTAAAACAGAGAGAGTAGAAGCAAAGAAGAGCTAAAGCATTCCCATTGACAGAGGGCTTCTTGCTTTGTTCAGAACCATCACTTTGGTTAACTTTACCACACAAATAAGGGGAGGAAAATAACACAAAAATATCATTGGCATGCTGAAATTTCTTAGCATTACCATTAAAATAAACAGACCTCAGTGCACACAGTCCCTGGCTGCTGGCACACACCCAGGCAGAGAAGTGGCATTACAGTCAACATGTACACTGACATGGGAGAGACAGAGTAATTGCCCTCCAGCAGCCTTCAGCAGGTGTCAGAGCAGCACAGGTATCACACAAGCTCTCCAAAGCCACTTTTAAACACCTGGCTTGGTGCTGGTGCTGTGTCTCAGCAGTGCATGGAAAGGCTGAGGGAGCTGGGGCTGCTCAGCACAGAGAAGAGAAGCTTCAGGAAGACTTTAGAGCCCTTCCAATGCCTGAAGAGGCTCCAAGACAGCTAGAGAGGGACTTTGGACAAGGAATGGCAGGACAAGACAGGTGGGAATGGCTTCACTCTGACAGAGGGTGATTTAGGTCGGATATTAGGAGGGAATTCTTCCCTATGAGGGTGGGCAGGCCCTGGCACAGGGTGCCCAGAGAAGCTGTGGCTGCCCCACCCCTGGAAGTGTCCAAGGCCAGGCTGGATGGAGCTTGGAGCAACCTGGGATAGTGGAAGGTGTCCCTGCCCAGGGCAGGGGGTTGGAACTGGGTGAGCTTTAAAGTCTCTTCCAACCCAAACCCTTCCAGGATTCCATGGCTGGAGCTGACATCCTTTGCCCACTCACTGGCACCTCCTTGGGCTGGAGATGGGTTTATTGACCAAAACTCTCCAGCCAGGCTGGGGTATTGCTGCCAAAATCACTGATGCACCCGAGTATTGCTGTGCTATCTCCCAACCTGCCAGGAAGAAAAGGGGAACAGAAAGATGCTCATCCCTGGGCAATCCTTGAACAGCAGTGCTCCAGGCACTTTCCCCCTGCCTGCTCCAGCTGGGATCCAGCAATTCCTGCCTTCCCTTCACCACAAAACCCACAGGCCTTCCCTGGGACCATGGAGAACAGGGAGAATTTCTGAAAACTGAAAGGACTTTTGTTTCCTTTTGTCTGGAAAGGAACAGGCTGCTGCTGCATGAAAGAGGGAAGTAAATAAAATCACATCAAATAAAACACCCAGGGGATAGAATAAGAAAAGAAACACGTGTAAAAGGAGGGGTTTGGGTCTGTTAAGATATTTCCGGTGAAAAAAGGGTTCAAGCACTTAAAAAAAACCCCTTAAAAATAATTTCCTCTCCAAACTGCCTGGGTGCCTGCCTCATAATTACCAAGAATGATCACAGACCCATTCATTTGATCCTAAAATTAATACATCATGTTCGGAACGATATAGCATTAATTTATCACAAGATTTATGAAACTTGTACTTTTTTTCTAATGAGTTTTATGCAAATTCTGCTCCATCCATTGTTTGCACCCCTAAAAAAAAAAAATTTCCCTCGCAGAAGCTGCTCTGTCCAAAAGCGTCACTCACTTTTATTGGTGTCTGTCCTTCTCTCCTCATCCCCACAACTGGAGGGGGAAGTAGAGGAGCTGACTCCAGCCTGGATGCGGTCCTGTTCCCAAGGCACCAGCTCTGCAGGTGAACCAACCATTCAAGGCACTAATATTAAAGGAAATTAGCTGGTGGTTCACTCACACCTTTGTCTGAGAAGGGTCAGAGAACAAGAATAGCAGCAGGGAATTGGGAAATTCAAGTATTTAGACTTCCTGGAGCGGAAAGTCCATGTCTGGTGAATTTGGAGAACAAATACAAAAGGTGGGAGGGAGGGAAGCACAAGCACTGAGCACCATGGGATCATACAGGGGGAAATCCCAGGAGATTAATTTAGTTCTTTATGGCAGAGCTGTAAATGCACAAGCTGTCCCATCAACTCAGGAAAGCACTCAGTCTAGCACCTTACAAATCCTGAATTTTCCCAAAGACCAAGGAAATCCTTAGGAGCAAAGCCAAGGTGGAACAAAAGAGGCAGGACCATTTCCAGTGCAAGCACAGCAGGAATATGTATTTAATTCCCAAGCACTGCCAGCTGGAAATCAGACTGTGATCTTCATCAGAACCCACACACCTCCCAGGAGGCTGGGGAAAGGGGATTTTGGGAAAAGGGGATTCTGGAAAAACCCTAAACATCCGGTGCAGCCTCACCCCTGGGAGCTGCCTCCATGTGACTGCTACCAACTACTTGTGAGTCATGTAGAGGGGTAGGAGGAGGCAGGATGAAGTGGAAGAGCAAAGGAAAACATAAATCTGGGGTTAGCAGAAACATCCCAGCATCGCCTGGGGGCATTTAAAACTGGCCTGGAGAAGCTGCTAGCAAACCCAATCCTGGCACAGCCCCAGCAGCACCGGCTGCACAAGACCCAAGCCCCAATTCTGGCAGCTCTGGGAGAGGAGGGTGCTCCCCACCTCTGAGGCAAAATCCCTTCCCTGTGCACGGCCAAAGACTTCCAGGAGTCTGCACATCCACATCTACAGCGGTCTCCAAACAACCCAAACAATCCCTACACCCTCCCCACTGACTCCTCCAGGAAAGCCTGGCTAATGCAGCCTTGATTAACACCTCTGACACAAAGTTTAAACCCTAAATCCACAGAATATCCTTTTCTAATTAACTTTCGAAATCAGAAACACCCCAGAAAGAACAAGGAGTATCTCCTTTGTTCCTTTCTGCCTTCTACCCAGCTCCCTCCAATATGTTCATTTTTTGACTCGCTTAGATGCCAGGGAACCCTGTCTCAGCTTGGGAAAGCAGGGACACACACCCACTGCCACCTGCCCCTCGGTGCAGAAAACAGCAGGGCAGAAGATGCAGCTGAGCCACACCCCTCCTGCTCAGTGCTTCTCTTTGGCCTTCTCTCACTTTCTAGAAAAAACACCAAAGGGCAAACAGGAGAAGAGCAGAGCCCCAGAAATCTATTTCATGAGGTGCTTTGCTACCTGGTGTAAGTAAATGATTTATGAGTAAGGTGACACGTGTGGTATTTTGCATTTTAGCCAGGCAAGGTAACGTAGCTTCGTGTTAATTAGAGAAGAGAAGCTGCTCTGCAATTAATATGAGGTTGGAGATAAAGTTGGTTAGGTTGCAATGCCCAGGGAGCAGGTCTCCCAGGACTGCAGGACACCTCTGGGCTGTCAGACACCCCCAGAACCTAAGGCAGGGTCATCAGCAATGCTAATGGAGAAGTCACAGCATGCTGCAGGTTCCTAGGGACCTTCTAATCCAAACCTCCTGTCACGGGCAGGGACATCTTCAACCAGACCAGCTTCCTCAGGGCCTTGTCCAACCTGACCTAGGGATAAAGCACTACACCAAGATGCCCTACCACAGTCACTGTAAAAAAATCCTTGCCTACACTTAATCCAAATCCACTCTCTTTCAGCTTAAAGCCATTACCCCTTTCCCATTGCAACAGGCCTCCGAAAAGCTCTGCTGCTGAACTGCTTCCTCCACCAGCAGCCCTGTCAAGCTGAGGAGATGATCAATATGAATAGGGGAAAGAGGGAAAGGAAAAAAAAAAAGCCAACAGCAAAACAAACCCGTCAGCAAATTACACTTGTGCATGTGAACGGGATTCATTCAAGTCTTGTTTGGAATCTCATCTGCGCCTCACAAAAGCTGAAACCTCCCCGAGGCTCTCAGTCTCACAGGGAATACAAACCTGCTGCAGCTTTTGCCCAGCTGCTCTGCTCCATGAATGGTTCAGGGGAACAAAAGTGCAGCCACCCTCAGCCCAAATACCACAGGGTGTTTTGCTCTGGAGCGGGATGTGGTGCGAGCATCCGTGTCCCAAAGCCCCGGGGAATGGTTCCAGCGGTCAGGGTTTTGTCTGCAGAGCTCAGATCCTGGGTAAACCGGCCTTGGACTGTCACCGTAACTCTCTGAGGCTTCACAACACGCGCTGGGTGATGAATTCTGCCTCGTTATAATGAAGATGCAGTGAAATCCCTTCCTGATTTATCTCTCCGGAGCTGAGTTAGTACCTCCTGATCTCCGAGATATGGCTGCAGTAAAAGCAGGACTTGAGCAACGGGGCAGGAATTGGAAACCCACAGCAGCCAGTTTTGGAAAGGTCACATTTCCTGCTCCTCTTCTTCCCTGGATCATGGACTTGTGGCAGGATTTGAGTTGCGAGGGACCTTAAACACCGCTTTGTTCCAACCTCCCTGACATGGGCAGGGACACTTTCCACTATCCCAGGTTGCTCCAAGCCCCACCCAACCTGGCCTTGGACACTTCTATGGATCCAGGGGCAGCCACAACGAAAGCAACCAAGCCTTTGAGAGAACCAAGAGAAACAACCAGGAGCTTGCAAGTCTCTCCTCAAAAAGGTGACAGAGCCTGAGAAACACAGGCGGCCCATCAACACAAGTCCTCCAGGCACAACCCAGCTCCTCGGGGCTGGCAGCCACTGTCACCACTCCACGGGAGCATTTCCTCCCTCTTTGTCCCTCTGAAACGCCCAAGGGGAGGTGGGGGGAGACTTGGCAGGTGATGCCTGGGTGTGTGAGGCAGGAGCTTATCTGCGGCCGCAGTAAATTGCTTGTTGATGAATGAGGCCATTTAGGAGCCGGTGGTGCCAGCGCCGCTGTTATTAATGACAACGGCGGCAGAGACATTTAGAGAGCGGCCCCACGTCCCATTGTCCCCTGGCCTGTGAGTAATGGGGCACTTCAGCTACGAGGGGCTCCACAACCAGCTCGGCCTGTTTAACAACAGCAGCAAAACAAGGCCCAGGGAAATGGATGGAGAGCGCTGGACTGGTGGCTCCAGTGTGCTGATAAAGCCAAGCTCCTCCGGGAGAAGCTGGGCAAAGCTCCAGTCCTTGGATGGAAATAAACCCAACCCAAGGCTCTTCCACTCATCCCTGTGAGCTCCCACCAGCCACACACAGCACCTTGTCCTTCCAACCCACGGCCCCATGCAGCAAACCCACCCCAAAACCAGGGAAGAGCCAAACCTCAGCAGCCTCAGCCTCAAGCCGCAGCGGTGCAGCTGTACCTGCAACACGTGGCACACCCTGGAGCACAGCTAGGGTGAGATCTGCTGGAGCCCCACAGGCTTCCACAGGGCCATTGCCTCACTTTGGACGTCACAGATGTCTAAACGTGGCCAAGAGGCCAATGAGCGAGAAATGAAGAGGCTGTTTATTGCAAGAGGAAACCTTGGAGCAGAGCTCCACCGTGGCTGGTGGGAGAGCCAGGCAGAGCGTGCGAGCACACAGCTGTAAACTCGTTTCTGAGTTAATATACCCACGAGTGTTTTTCTTTTCCTACGAAAGCACGCTCTTCTGCAAACAAACATCTGGAGAGCCGTGCTACAGCTGGACCATTCTCCCCAGTGACTGGAGCATTCAATTAATTTAGCCTTTCTCATTTGCGAGTTGTCTGCAAATAGACTCGGGTTTGCGGGGATTTATTTGTTATTTGAATATATCCGGTGAATGGTTTATTAAAAACATATTTCAGGCAAAGGATTTCTCGCTAATTGCTCCTACAACTGTCGCTCTGAGTGCTGGCAACTGGCAGCTCACCCCACACAAATGGTCACTGTGGTCAGGTGGGAGTGCCTGTGCACGTTGATGGAATGCAATGCACCTCTGGAAAGAGCTTTCCGAGGGTTTGTGGAGGCACCTGCAAGAAAATGTATCCCCACACAAACACACAGCATCCAGCCTGCCTCAGCTTCCCAAAAAAAGCACAGAACAACCTGGCCAGGGTTGTAACAGAGATGGACAAAGACACTTGTTTGTTCCTGTAGAATAGTTGAATCTTTATTGTGCACAGTTTATTTTTATATGGTATTAGAAGGCACTGTGCATGAATTTAACAGCTTAGCAAATTATTGAAACTCAGTTTAGTGGCTGGTCATGGTCACTGTACATGTTTATTAAACTTTTTTCTTTCTAGATAGGTTGACTTTTTTTTTCACAGATTCTCACAGGACAGAGTTTTTATTTTTATGGGTGCAAACTGTTTTCTCACAAGAGTAGATTGTAATGCAAACGGATTTTAATTCTTGATTCTTTTCTCACGGGAACTTCTCGGGCTGGGTGCTAGCTTAGCTGAAATGGCAAGGTTTGATTTTATAAGGCCTTTCTTTTATAAGGTTTTACTTACACGTAACAGTGCAGAAATGGTCACAAAGAGAACAAGAGCAGGGTTGAACACCAGAATCAAGTGACTTTAGGCAGAACAGCACCAAAAGCACCTCTCAGACACTTCCACAGCACCTTGCAAGGATCCACAAGGCTCCTGACTCAGGAAGCTCCCTGCCCAGAACTCCAGGAATTTCATCACAGCAACAAGGGAGAGCAGGGTGAGGAGGGAAGCAGGGAAGGGCGATTTCCAAGGCTGATGCAATCCCTTGGGGGTGCAATGAGCCCAGACTCCTCCTCGACAGGGCAATACAAATTGTAGGTTATACAGTACCTGTGACAGGTCTGAAATCACAAATCCTCCTACAGGAGCAGTTCTCCTCGTCTGCTAGACAGGAGAAGGGGAAATGGCTTTAAATTGCCAGAGGGCAGGATTAGATGAGATATTGGGAAGAAATTCCAGGGTGCCCCGAGGAGCTGTGGCTGCCCCTGGATCTCTGGCAGTGTCCAATGCCAGGTTGGACACCGGGGCTTGGAGCAGCCTGGGATAGCAGATTCCTGGGTTGGAATGAGATGGTCTAACTCAAACCATCCCAGGATTCTATGATTCCCCTGGCCAAGGCGACCTGTGAGAGCCTCGCTGCTCTTTCTACAGGCTGGCTCAGGGCTGCAGGGGGTGGCAGAGCCTACACACCCCCCACCCACGTGTCCAGATCCACCAGTGCTCAAAAAAACCTCCCTCAGTCACATGGAAAACCAAACAACATTTTAAAATCCAAACTGAAGACAAAACTCCAGGCTAAATCCCAGCTGCTGGGTTGTTTGAAAGCAAAAAGAAAGCAATCACCGAGGTTTCACAGACTGTTCTAAAAGTGGAAATTTATGAAAAGTGATCCAATAAGTCCCAGTTTTAGGCTTTTTTCTTTCCATTGCTCAGAACGAAGACTTTCAGAGCTTCTGTTTGCCCTGAAGCCCTGACTGAGGGAGAAATGGGTATTGACCACCAAATTCAGCATCTCCCTGCTCCCTGTACCCGTGACCCAGCAGGTGTCACACACATCCATTTTTCCAGCCCCTTTGGAGCAGCAGCCTCCAACTCCCGTGCAAACCCAGCCTCTCCAGAGCACGTTCACTAGAGCTGAGCATTTCCTGTGCTATTGGACCACTTCTTGGATGAAGAAAACCCACCCTACTCTCTCCACCTAAAGCTGATTTCCAGATCGAATCCACATCAGCCACTTGGCCCCTTGGCCCTACTGAAGGACCTTGTGGATCTCCATAAAGGAATTTTGGTGCATCATAGCCCAGAGATGAGCTATCCCACGACCCTGGGGACACTGCACCAGAGGCTGCCAATCCCCACAGTACAAGAGCCAGCTAAAAACCTCAAAGAAAACCCAAAATAAACTCATTCCACCAATCCAAGCACACCACAGGCACTCCTGTGCAGTGTTGCTCTGTGAGGTGCCATCAGCAAGAAATGCACCTCTTTTCCTCCTTCCTATTGAAAGAGAGCCACTCTTCTTTTTTGGTTGTCCTTTATTCTAGCCCTTGTCCTTGGCAGGATGCAGATACCCTGGCCTAGGTAACTCCCATAAATTCCTCAAATTTGGGCTGAGATTATATCTTGCACTTTCACTCCTAGGAAAATCCTTCCCTTATTCATTTTGCATTCACTCTTGATTGATAAACCTTATCAATCAAGAGTGAATGCAAAATGAATAAGGGAAGGATTTTCCTAGGAGTGAAAGTGCAAGAAATTAATAACCAACTTAATACCTGTACCAATAAGAGATACTCATGATAAATCTACTCTAAAACCAGTTTGACTCTTTCCATAAGAAAAAAAAAATAAAAAAAAAGGAAAAGAGAGACCCTGTGGGTCCCAGCCTTTTGCCCTCCACCTCCTCACCCCAGGTGTTTCTCACACAAAAGCCCTGCTTCTCTTTCAACTCCACCTCTTGCCTGAGACAGAAGCCCAGGCTCCTCAGGTTTTGGGATGCCTGTGTGAGTCCTCAGATGAGGATGTTGTTCCATCTGTCCCTCGTGTCCCCTCACAGGCATGCCCACAGGCTCCCTGCAGCCTCCCAAATGACTGATGAGCCTGCACGTTGTTTTTGAGCAGCTCACGTGCCAGGCAGGATGACAGACCTTGGGAACCTGGGCATTAATCTGGAGATTTATAGTCAGATCTGTCACGCTTGGGGAAGCCTTTTTTCCCCCCAAGAACTCTGCCTGAAGGTCGCTTTTCCCTGGGCAATAAGCTCCAAGAAACTTTCTCAGACCCCACCAAATGGAAAGCAGGGGATGGGGACGGTCACCAGACAACGTGCCCAGCCTCAGGGCACAAATTTCTCCTGCATATTATATATATATTATTATCTATGCTTATGTCTTCTCCTCTCCCCCCTGAAGCTGATGACAGACACAGGAGGAGCTGCTGAAGAACAAGAAGTCCAGACATTTAAGAGTGCAGTGAGCCTTGGAGCAGGCAGAGGGAAAACACCTTCCAGGAGCTGCTGCCGTGGGCTGGGGGGCAATTTCAGGCCAACAGCTGAAGAAAGAAGAAAATCAAATAAACCTGCCCAAACCAGGGTAGCTGGATAACAAAACAGGAGGCAAAGTCCACCGTGCACCTGGATGAGAGCCAGGACCACAAGCAGTTCCCACCTGAACCCCACGGGATGCCCCAAAAGGATGAGCTGGCTCCCGAGAGAGGCTCTTCCCTGCACATCACCTCCCTGCGGGAGCTTCCCAGGATGGGCCTCAAAGCCAAGCCCTCTTCCCAAGGCCCCAGACACCCCAAACAGGAGGGGGTGTCTGTTAGGAGAGATCCTTTGGGCAAGGCAGGAGCTCTTCTGTCCTGCTAGAAGGCGTCAGGACGGGCTGGTGGTGCACGTGCCGCTGGCGGCTTTGCCGGCAGAACAGATCAATTCCGACAAGGAACACTCCTGAGGTTTATACAGTCAGGGCAACGCGAATAAAACCAGTGAATCATTTATTCAGTCAATTTTAGCCATCCCTAACAACGAGCTGTCTGACAGCAGACCACAAATTTCTCTGGTGTATTCTTATTTAAAGCAATAATCCCTGCGGATCATTCTTAGGCTCCGGCTTGTTTAGGAAGCGCAGGCTATAAAGATGTTTCAGGGGGATACAATGTTCACTGCACCCTTTCTTCCCTTGTCTGAGCCATCAGATCAAGTTTACAGGGCAAACAGGGACAACTCCAAATCAGAAATTTGCTTTCTCTCAGCACTCTTGGCAACATCCATGGAACGCTCCTGCCTGTGACCTGTGCGTGAAGATGACCTGCGCAGCGCCAAAGACATCTGTTTGCAAGAATTCACTCCCCACAAACACTTGCACCACTTGGCCAGCTTGTCACAGAGTCAGGGAGGAGAGAAGGACTCCCTAAAGCGAGTCACAGCACTGTGGGTGGTGACAGACTCACTGCTTTGGTGCTCTCCAGGCTGCCTTGTGTGGGCAAAAGGCATGGAAGGAAACGGGGACGAAGCACACAAAAAAAGGCTTCTGAAATTAAAGAGTTTCAAGAGCAAACACTCCACTAGAACTTCCCCTTCAGAACAACAGGCATCTCTTTTCTTTCCCAAATACTTCCCCTGCACATCCTTCCAAGCTCTTTTTGCCTCTCCTCACTGGAGCAGCCAACACCTGCTGCAACGTGCACTTCCCCATCCAGCTCCTTCCCTGCCTTCCCAAGGCATTCCCGTGCTCCAGGGAAGGCAGCAGAGGAGCACAGACGTACTCCCACATCCTTACAGACAGAAGCCACCCAGGTGACAAACACATGTTGGGCCAGGAAGAAAGGGGGAGCAGAGAGGAGGCAGATCTGCAGGCTCTGATCCCAGGCGCCTGACCCCCTCCTCTCCCTCGTTATGGATGAGGTAAATTAGCTGTGACACTCATTAGCTGCAGCTCCTAATTAGTGAAAATTAATATTGGTTTTGATAGAAGTGCTGGCTGAAGCTCTCCTAGGCAAAGGCATTATTGACCTTGTTATCCTGTTTAGCAGCAAGTTACATCACAGAAACTACTCCTTTTTGTGGAGCCAAATTGCAGCCACCTCCCACCCTCCACAGCTCCCCTTCCCTACCAGCACCAAGGGACAGATCCAGCCTCTGCCACAGCACCCTCAGCCCCAGGGGTACCTGCACCCATCCCTGTGTGCACCCCAAAACCCCAAGCCCCATCTGACTGATGATCCCTGGTCCTCCATGTCCCATTCCAACATTCACTGCCACGAGGAACTCCAGACTCAGCAGGGGAATTGCTCGCCACCACCTCCACCCACAGCTCAGAAGAAGAAATGAAGGGGAAGGGCTGCAGTGCAATGGCAGTGACCATTTAATAAGGAAAGAAACAGGAGCAGCACTCCTTGACCTCGGGGATCCCCACCCCTGGAGCCTGGGAATCCCAGCATGGCAAAGTAACAGACACCAGCAAACAAAAGGAAAACATTTGCTACCAAAGTTGTGCATAACCCCCCACCACAGTGCATTATTCACACATTAATAACAATAAAGGTGTCAGGCTGCCAGATAAGAAGTTAATCTCGTTCAGAGCACAATTAGGGATGCCATGATGCAGCCACCTGGGGCCACCTGCACAGGCAGTGTGTTTCATGGAAAGCAGGGATGAGCCCCTGCCTGGCCAAGCAGCTGGCCCAGCCCTGCCTTATCACCCCCTCCAGCCGGGGCACCCCAAACACTGACGCTGCACCTCGCTCAAAAGAGGCTGAGTGCAGATCCATGACAGGAAAACTTCTTTTGAAGAGCATTCCTCCACTCTGGGAGCAGCACCCCAGTGAGAACTGCCCCCCTGCCCGCCTGGATAACACCACTGGCTACGGGATGCACGAAGAGCAAACCCAGAGCACCCACAGTGTGTGCTGGTCCTGGGGTGAGCTTCTGCTTCTGGGGGCTGCAGGGGGGAACACCACCAATGGAAAACAGGGTCTCCAACAGATTCCAGCTGATTTTACTGTGGGATGCCCACCAAGCACAGCAATTTTGGCTTTTGAGATGAACTAACCAGCGAAATAAAACAAAAATTACACCCCTACCTTACAACCTGGAATGCAAAATCAATCAAGCTCCTGAACATAAAATCCATGGAGACCTCCCCTCTCTCCTGGGAGACACCCTTCCCACCTATATCTGCCAGAAACTGCCTGTGGAGCATCCCAGCACCACTGGAACTCCTCCTCCTGCCAGTGCTCTGTGAACTTCCAGGATGCTGCCAATTTTTAGTGCTCCAGGAGATCTTCCTGTGGCAGTGCAATGAAACCAGCTTGGAAATTTTCTTTTTTCCCCAACACAGAACCTTAATTTCTGACTCCTTCCCCCCACCCCACCAAAGCAGGTGGGCAATGACTTCTGGCTGATGCCTTCACTCCTCACTCTGCACCTTGAGCGCAGACAAATTTTTCCAAGGCAAACAACAATCCTGGGAGATGTTTTTTTCCCCCCCACTCTTTATGCTCCTAGGAAAGCTGCTGGGAGAGGTGTGGAGGCAGGATGGTGCTTTCTGTGTGGTCCCCTCACTTCTTGCCTCAGCACCCCACCACACACCAGTGCTCCCTGGCAGGGAAATGCTGCTGTATCCGGCAGGATGTGTTTGATTTGATGCTGCTGTCACACCGGGGAAGGTGCATTTCCAGAGTCAGGCTTTTCTGCAGTGCTGTTACTTATTTTACAGTCTTCTGCCACATCTTATTCCTTCCCCTCTATTTCCCAAAATCATTAGTAACAATCATCATTAATCTCTGCCTGGGAGGATGCTCCTCGCTTCTCTCCATACCCCAAACTGTTTGTCTCCCTTGGACTTTCTGCATTACAAAATCTTTCCCCGCCCCCCGCTCTGCTTTTCAAATTAACTGCTTGAAACCACAACAGCAGAGCGAGCAAAGCCACCACATCGCTGTTTATGAAAGGATATTACGTTCCACGACACCAGCTCTCACCTCAAAGCTAATAATCAATTAGAAAGGAAAAATAAAAAGGTTGCTCTGGATTCAGGTACCAAATCACCCTCCTAATTGCTCACAGGCAGCGAGACAGCCTCCGTGATACAATACCAGAGCCTCGACAGAGCGGGCACCTGACAAAGCCATGCAGATGAATGGAATAAAATTGAGTTACTAACCATTAAATGTCAAGTGTTTGAAATCTTTCCCCCTCGTGTACCCGGCAATATTAATAAATCTTTAAGAGAGGGAGCGCACGGAGCTTTTTCACTGCTCTGACCAGCGCTGCAAATGGAGCAGATGTTTCCACTGAGTTGTCCAACAAGGCTTTCTTTTCTCCCCTCCCCAAGTGGCTACAGTTAATTCAAAAGCCATCCATGTAGCCAAGCGGTCTGACAGCAGGAACCAATTTATTAACTCCCCCTGCCAATCAAGCACATGAAGCCATTCAAAGGCAGGAGGGCGCATTAGCACACGCCCCCCATAAATCAATTTAAAAGCCCTGAGACGGGGAGGGGATGGGCCACCCACACCCCCCAAAACCACGGAAAAGGTGACAAAACAAACTGCCCAAGAGGCGGCCCTGCCACCCAGGCAATCAAGCAGGACCTTCCTTAACTCTTTGTTGTTGTTTTTCTCCCTTGGCTTTTTTTTTTTTGGCTTGTTTTACACCAGTAAGCAACAACCACCAACTGGTGGTGGCACTGGCAAATAGTTTGAATTTCTTGTCTTAAAGAAAAGGACTTCCACGGTGCCAAATTATAGAAAGTTTTAACTGAAAGGGTAATTTCCTCAGTAGCCTGAAAATTCCATAAAAAGAGTTATTGAGGGTGTCCTGCTGTGGTCTGGGTTGAAGGGGAGCTTGAAGACTCTTTTGTTCCACCCCCTGCCACATACAGGGACACCTTCCACTCTCCCAGGTAGCTCCAAGTCCTGTCAACCTGGCCTTGGACAGTGCCAGGGATGGGGCAGATCCAGATTGCAGAGATCTTGGATGTGCCAACATTAGAAGCAAGGGGTAAAGGAGTTAGGGTTAGGGTTTTTCCCTCATTTTTTAAGTTCACACAACCCAAACACATCAAGTTTCCAATCTGGCAAAACACACAAGCACATTAATCACTGTTTTCAACCAGAGCTTTTCTTTCTGATACTGAAATCACAGCTCACCTTCCCCACCAAAAATAAAATTATGAGTGCATGTAAATGCAAGAAATACCCTTGGCTAATAATATTCCCTTGGAACCCCCACAAACATATAAATATATATCTCCTAACTTGAATATATACACACACACCCATACATGTGTGCTTTTCCTCCCCTCCTTGTGTTTTTCTCGTTGTTAAGCCTGACTCACGTTATCATCCCTGCTCTTTATCAGTTTTGCCACCCTTGTTGATGCCTCCAACCAGCCTGGAAGGCCCAAATCACCTGAGCTGGGACAGTGCTGACATCCCAGAGTAACAAGGAACAGGGCACGGCCAGCGAGAAGCCAGGCTCCTACAGACAGCCCTGTGCAGATAATTGATGCTGATAAAGCCATCCCAGACATTAAATAAACCACCCCAGCCCTCATTACCAAACTGACACATCTTTCTCCCTCTCCCTGGAAAGGGCTTGTCCCCGTGCCAGGGCTCAAAAGGTGGCGAGATCAAACCTGGGGATGGTTTGATGAGGAGCTTGCCAGGAGCAAGGTTACCCTGGCATGTTAATGAGTCCATATTGCAGATATACCTTCTTCCTTCTCCCTCTTCCCCTTCTTTAACATAAACATTAATGTTACTGCCTATTAGCAAAGCAGATATGAAAGTTTAAGTGATTGATGAAGTGATTAATTTAATGACACAGGGTTAAGGGTTTGGGTGGGAGTGGAGCTTTTTTTTTTAAAAACCTGAAGTTTCCTGATGTTGGGAATAACTAATTTCCTAGCCTTAAGTTTTCATTAAAGATGCTGTACTTTCTGCAGCTCAACAAGTAATTTCATCAATGGGCCTTCAAATGACAGAAAAAGGACTTGAGCTGGGAGAGCTGAGATCCCCTTCCCAAGCTCTCCTCAAATATTGCTGCTCATTAGGGTCGCCAGCACACTCAGAAATGAGGCTACTCCTCTGAAGAGCACTCAAGAACCCTGAAAATTCCATTTTAGGCAGTAAACAGCCATTGGGGGGCTAGACAAACACTGAAGAGGAAGGTGAGGTGGCCACAGGCTCCCTTTGAGAAGGAGAATCTCAGCAATGGCCACAAGGAAGCTTGTGAGGCAGGTTCAAAAACAGCCAATCTCCCTCAGGGCCAGAGTGTGGCATATTCCTCCTCTGGAATTACCCTTCCTAAAAGGCCAGATCAATTCTGCCTGCTGCACACAGGAGTTTAGGGTCCTCCAGCACTTGCCAACTCACCTTATTTCTGTCAGATAAACAACAAAAGCAGCTCTGTGGGCCTTTATACCTTTATGAGCCCCAAGCTCCCATTGTCAGTGCCAACACACCTGGTCCCCAAATTCTGTAACCAGCCACAGACCGAGGGCCACCATGCACTTGCCCACTCACCTGCCCTCCCAGCTGGGGACTATTCACATGCTTCAGCTGAAGTTTACCGAGACAATCCCACAGCAGAGGGATGGGCAGCCTCCCTTGTCCTCTCACAGAAGGGTTTGGGTGGGAAAGGACCCTGGAAACCATTGCTTTCCAGCCCCCTGCCATGGGCAGAGACACCTTCCACAGTCCCAGGTTGTCCAAGCCCTGTCCAACCTGACCTCGGGCACTGCCAGGGACGGGGCACCACCACTGTGACTGCAACAAATCCACCTCACCTTGCAAGCCTACCATCAGCTGGGCCTAAATGCTGCTCCAGCTGAAACCCAGCTTTGCAGAGTAGAAGAAAAACCCTTAACACACAGATCTAAACATTGCTGCCCCTGGCATGGGGAAAGGTCTCCTGGCCTTGAACTCCCACCTTCCTCCCAGCTGCACAGCCCCTCTCCTGTGGAGCATTTCTGCAGCTGTGTCAGCAAACAGACACGAATACAGGGATGCTTTCCCCACTAACAGCTCACCTGGCTGCCAGGAAGGCAGAGACTCCTGGCTAGAGCTCTTGCAATGCTCCCGGTGTTCCTCCTACTGCCGTGCTCCTAGGAGGTGTTAATCCCAAACTTTAATCCTGAGCCCCACCCTCCAGGTGAACCAATTAGCACCTCATTAACAGCGTGCCTCTGGGGTACCTGCTGGTCTTGCCGCTGTGATTTTTAACCCCGTGGTGCCCCGAGACTGATTAATAATTTTCTCTTTACCTTTGGCACCTCATTTGGAGCAAGAGGGACACGAGAGCAGGTTCATCCCCTCCCCTCCAGCAACAGGAGACACCGAAGGGAAAAGGGTCTGGTCTGAGATGAGCACAGCCCTACACCCAAAGCTGTCCCCAACAGACGGCCCCGGGCCCCGTGCATGGATATCCGAGCTCTGAAATGATTTAGTCGGCCCAGAAGCAGGCAGGGATCAGAGAGGCAGCCTTTTTTCCTGTCTTTTTCCTTTCATTTGGAAGAGCCCGGGCACGGCGGCGGCAGACGCTGACAGCTGTGGGATCAAACAGGTTCAGTCCCACACTGATAACCCTATCTGCAGCAGCAGCTTGAGCAGCCCAGCACCCCCAGGGACCTTTCCTGGGTGCCAAAGCATCTCCCTGTCCAGAGCACGGCAGCAAAAGGCAGTGTTGGAAGAGATGATTGCCTTGGAAAGGACAGATGTAGAGTGTGGAGGATGGAAGCCTTCCCTGCCTGGAGAAGAAAATCCCTCTGGCCTGGTCCTTGCCTAGGACAGAGAATTAAATCAACTCATCCACAAACATCAGAGGGATGTGCTGCCTCAGATCCACGTGAGGAGCCACCACAGAGCACCCTGCCTGTGAAATACCATGCCTCTGCAGTTTGCCTGTGAAACAATTGTGTCCCAGCAGGCACGAGGTGTCACACACCAGCCCAAGACTTTCAGTGGCCACCAGGCAGCAAAGTCCACCCACAGCTCAGTGGCACTCCCCTGTCCCTGGCTCCTCTCGGGCTGCAGCAGCCTCGGGGGCACAGGGAGAGCCTCAGCTCCACGGGCAGCCCCATTCTGAAGCAGGTCTCACAAAGAGCAAGGTTCAGCTCTGCCTATTCAAATTGAGTGGAGAAATATCCCTGCTGCAGCCTTTGCCAGCTCAGCAAAAGCTGCACGGAGCAGAAAGAGGGCAGGGCAAGCCATGAAATTCCCTGTCAGCCACCCATCCATCCATCCATCCATCTCTGAGCACGGTGGAGAGCACAGCCCAGGCTCCTGGGAGAGCCATGGAGCCAGAGGGAAGGAAAAGGGAGCTCTGAGCAGCAGGCACAGCCCGGGTCACTGGGCATGGTGCTGAGCTGGCACTGCCTGGGGCTGTCACTCCCCACTGCTCCTGGCCCTGGGACTCTCCTTGGCCCTGGGCTGTCCCAGGGTAATCCCTGCGAGGAGGTGCTGAGGCGGCCAAATTTGGGGGACCTGGGGCTGGACCTCTCACCAGTCACAGCAGGCATCCCAGTGAGCTGGTGGAGTGGAGAGCCCAGAGTCTCAGCTGCGGACATTCCTAGCCAGGAACAAGTACAGGAATGAGACAGCAGGCAGCCTCTGCAGGAGTCCTGTGGGAGCCCAGCCTCCCCAGCTGCCAGCTGTCCCAGGTGCTGTCACCAGCTCCCCCAGCAGTCCTCAGGCTCAGGGGATGGTCAGCCCACCCTGTGCCAGGCACTGCTCAGCCTCAGCAGGCTCTACAGGGGACACCAGTCCTTCATGGAATGGTTTGGGACAGAAGGTGGAATGGTTCTGGCTTCCTTTTCTCTGCCAGGGTCAGGATTAACACATGGGAGTGGCCATTCTTGGGTGTTTGTTGTTTCTTCTCTATTTACAGACTCACTCACGTGAGCTCTAACTAGAACTTAGAGAGCAGAGGTAAATTGGACAGGGTTCTGACTCTCTCCAAGGTTATTTAAGCACTATTCCCCCAATAACGAGGTGATATTATTTATATTTCTGACCCAACCATGACCACCCAAGGCCCACAATGCAGACCTTTTTCACCCAATTACAGAAACATGGGTTTTCACCCAAACCCATGAAGAAGAAGGTAGAAGGTGAAGAAGAACTTAGACAATGCCTTAAATCCTCCATATTGCTTCACATATACTACTATATACTAAAATCCCCAAATCTAAGTTCCCAGAATTCCAACAAGAAGGGACCTTAAAGATCATCTCTGCCATGTTCAGGGGCACCTCCCACCAGGTGCTCACAGCCCCATGCAACCTGAGCCACCACCCAGACCAAGCCCCTCTGCTGGTTTCCAGCAAGGCACGAGGTCTGATGGGCAGGAGGGCACAAGGCTGTCCCCACCTGGGTGGCCTGTCCCCACCTGGGTGGCCGTGCCCCTGATGTGTCGTGGCCTGAGGGCAAGGCCAAGTGCACGTTATCACCTCGAGTGCAGTGGATGAAGTGTCTCCCACTCTTTTAAGACAACATTATTCCAGTGAGGCTAAAATGTTATCGCTAGGATGAAGGGGAAGTGGAATTGCACTCGTCTGAATGGCCTCTTTTGTCACGCATTTTGCAAGGCGTTGAGGCATGAAAGCTTTCTGAGAAACCTGGGTGAACCCAAGCTAGGTGGTTATAAGGCTACTTACAGACCTGACATGATGGATCATCTTCATTTTCCCGCTCCTGTCCTGCTCCCAGCAAATCCATTTGCTGGGCAATTAGACTCCAGTCATTGCATTATGCTAAGGAGACGCTCCTTTGGCAGCACAGGGACCCCGACCAAGAGGAGCCTGGAGTGCTGCCTGCCCATTCCCACCTGCTGGCAAACCCAGGGCTGCAGCAACCCCCGTGGCAGCAGTGCCACCTTGCCAGGGCCCTCCAGCCACTCACCTAGCATCCACAGCATCCCTTGCCCACAGCCCTCCAAAAGGCCTGGGACTGGGAGGAATGGCCCTTGGAATGATTTTGCTTAAGGCAAACAGCAGCAGGATAGAGATGGACAGTGCCTCTCTTCTCCCAAGGGCTGGCATCCAGTCGGATAACACTCCCATTGTCCAAGCAAAAAACAGGGTGATACAGCTGCTGGCAGCTCTCCTGGAGCCCTGCCTTGCCCATTCCACCCCAGCCCAACCAACCACCCTCCCTGCCCTCCTCATCCTCCTCTCCAGGCATCTCCCTCCTTCTCCTACAATTCCCTCCTGGAGCTCCCATCTCCGACTCCCTCTGCACGTGTGTGTGTGTGTTTCCATTGCTTCTGGGTGAAATAACTGACTGCAGGGTCAGTCCACCTGAAAATTGCTCTCCCCAGACCTAAATGAAACAGATGGGCATTGATGATGTTTTGGGAGAAATTAATCAGCCTGGACCGGCGGCAGCGCCAGCAGCTCCCTGGGCCCAATCTCGCCTAATGAATTCCGAGCTCTCTGTCTTAATAGCTCCTGACAAGACTAATTTACTCTTGTAAGTGATTAGAGGGGGAATGATCTCTTAATTGTTGCTTAAGATCCCTTTCGGCATGGCAGGCAGCAGGCAGGAGCTGCTGGGTTTGGAGGGAGGGGGTGCTGGAGGGAGGGGTGCTCAAACAGACCTCAAAAAAAGACACTTTTTGTTGTTGTTGTTGTTTTCCAGGGAACAGGCGCCACACACTGTTCTGCTCCTCACACTCAGGATCTCAGAAAGGTGTTTCCAGATGCTACCTTTTCTTCTTTTTTTTAAAAAAAAGCTAATAAACCTTAACTCAGAAAACACCTACCAACGGCAGGAAACACAGAAACAACTGTGCGTGTCAACACTTCCCAGGCTGACATTTCCCTCCGGTGCATCTGGAAATAAAATCTCAAGGTGCCAATATCCTTAAGAGTCAATTATATATATATATATACACAGTGTAATACAAAGTTAAAAAAAAAAAGAAATTCAACTGCCAAAGCAATTCCAAGAACAACTTGACTCGCATTATGTCTCTCTGGAAAGCGGGCTGTAGGAAATCTCCCTATTTTCTGACAAAATAGAAGTTCAGTCCAATTCCCATGAGGTATTTCAAGCTCAAGTGCTTGGAGAGCGAGGTGCTCCGTGAGGAATCATTTCCATTAAGCTGTTCCCAACCAGCTCTCACTCCTGCTCCCTTTCCCAGGGCTTCTCCAGAGGGTGAGCTCTGTGCAGAGCTCAGCTGCCACGCAGGAGCCTCCACCATCCACCCAAAGCAAGGCTCCACATCCTGCCTGTTCGCTCAGACACCGCCCCAAACCCCACAGGGGCTGCAAGGGCGACCCTTGAAGGGACAGAAGGCTCAGCTGGAAGCACTGGTGGAGCTGAGCAGCCGCTGGAGATCTCTCCAGGCTCTTCCAACCCTCAGCAGCTCCCATAAGGATGTGGGTGCAGTAAGAGCCCTTTCTTGAGGAGGTGCTGCAGGGCCGGAGGTGGGAGAAGGGACCTCCACAGCTCCATCCCAGCCTCCCAATCGATTCCTCCTGCATTAAAGGCCAGTCTCCAGCCCTGATTGAAGACCACAAGTTTAATGGACTGAGAGCCTGGGAAGGCGCCCAGAGCGACCGGGTCGATTTCTGCATTTACTAAAAACCGATCCCCGGCTAAAGAAAGAAAGAAAGAAAGGCTCCATCTGCCAATCAAAAGAGCAGCACCCCTTTCCATGCTTATCCACCGTGCCTGGCAGCCTCTGCCCGTCCCACTTACCCACAGGTGTGTCCTCGTTGATCAGCAGGTAGGTGTCAAAGAAGTAGTTGATGAAGTAGGGCAGGCGATTGCCCTGACCTGGGAAGAGGACAAACACAAGGAGTTATTTCCCTGGCATGGGCCAGCAGGGCTGGGAAAGGCTCAGGAGTGCTGACAGGGCACTGGATGCATGCTGGTGAGGGGCGAGCCCCAAGATGAGGGCTAGCAGGGGGACAGAAAGGCCCATGAGGCCCCCCATGAGAGCTGGCAGGGGAGCCCCTTCCCTCCACCAGCCTTTCTGGATTTGGTATTTTCCAAAAAGGCAGAGGGGCGGGCGAAAGCCGACAGCACAGGGACCACGAGCATCAATTATTGGTTTAGCCCAGGATTAATACCTTTGCTTTGCTCCCACGGCTGGGAGCCTTTTGCCTTGTCAGCCACCCCAGCAAAGCCCCGTGCTCCTTCCCTCTCCCATCACCCGGCTGCCTTTCCCTCTAATTGCCTCCTTTCACCTTTAATAACCAGGCTCGCTCCTTTCCACTCCCATCCGCGCGGCGCTGGAGGCTCGGAGCCTGCCCCTGGCCTCATTAGGGGACAGAGCCAAGTGCAGAGCACGTAGGAGAGGGACAAAGGCAGCCTGAGCCAGGGAAAGAGTCAGCCAGGAAAGAGCTGCTGCTCCAGGGCTGCAGGGAAAGAGGTGGCGGGAGAGGCACGCCGTGATTTCCCTGGAAGGTTTGGGAGCGTGTTCAGCATCCCACCTCAGGAAACGAGAGCAGACCAAGCTTCAGCATCCTGCCAAGCTCTCCAAGGGAGGAGATGCCGCTGAGACCTTTCAAAGGCAGCTCCCAGGTGTGCATCCCAACAAATCTGCTCCCGGGGACACGGGCACGTGTCCCCTGAGCTCCCCCAGGGCTCCCTCCATAACAACACAGGGATTTTTCAGCGCTGCCCTCTTTCCTGAGGCACCAGGTTGGTTAAACACCCTGAGAAATGGGAAAGCACTGGAGGCAGCGCTGTTGCAAAAGCACATTTAAATCCCAGCCTCTGGAGTTAAGTACCTGGAAAGAAAATAAAAAGGAACCTGACAAAATGGGTTATTTGAGAGCTCAGAGCATCTCCAGAGGCTTGGCAGCACACTTGTCACTGGCTGCCACGCTGGGGCCAGCAGGCTCCAGGAGGGGCAAACAAGGCTAAAACACCCCCAGCAGCCCTTGGCACACAGGACTCGCTTCTGCAAAACCTTTCTGTTTCAAAATACATTTCTTAATATCACCAGCACACTAAAAATAAGTTGCACTTTCCCAGCTGCAGCAGGTGCTGGGAGGCTCCCAACCCACCCGGCACACGGGGTGTGTGTGCTCAGGGAGGAGGGAGACCAGCACCTGAGAGCTGGGAATGCTGAGGGAGGGGCTGGGGGCAGGACACCGCTTTGGGGCTGCAAATGCCAGGATAAAGGCTGGAGTTTCCTTCTGAGAGATTGCCACAAGCCCCCAGTTACACCCTGGGATGCACCATCCCCATAACCCTCGACACCAGACGGGGTCCCCCAGCACAGGGAGGAGATGGAGCTGCTGGAGAGACTCCAGAGGAGGCCATGGAGATGCTGAGAGGGTTGGGGCCCCTGTGCTGGGGAGCCAGGCTGGGAAAGCTGGGGGTGTTCAGCCTGGAGAAGAGAAGGCTCCAGGGAGACCTGGGGTGATGGAGGTCTTTGCTCATCTCCTGCAGCAGGAGCCAGGCAGGAGCAGGGAGACTCCACTGCCAGGCCAGTGATGCCTTAAGCTTTAGCTTTCATATTTTCAGGCTCTGTGCTGCCCAGGGTGCAGCTCTGAGCTCACAGGCAGGGTCACTCAGCTCTGCACACAGCAGGGACACAAAA
>VZUI01023013.1:0-18476 GCA_013401135.1 Cettia cetti
AGGGGAGGGGAGAGGAGAGGAGAGGAGAGGAGAGGAGAGGAGAGGAGAGGAGAGGCTCTGTCACCTCCCGCCATCCATCTGCCTGTATGGGTCCCGCTGGCCTCGCCCCAGGGACTGCAGGCGCCAGGCAGGGTGAGTTTGAAGTATCTCTTGATGTGAGAAGAGCAGGGAAAGGACCATGGCAAGGCGTGAGTGAAAAGGCAGAAAGGCTTCAGGAGTTGTGAGTTAGAGCTGAGGAAGGTTTTCCTGGCCGTGCTCTGGGGCCAGCAGGGTCCCAGCACAGCTCCATCCTCTGCCCTGTCCCTGAGGCCTCGTTCTAACGGATCACTGTGCTATTGTATGGTTTGATTGTGCTGACAGTTACATGCCACTGTGCCCATAATAACAATTTTTCTTCTTTGTTCAAATGAAATTTCTAATTACACGTGTGATGGGTTGTTTTAATTCTTTTCCCTTTCCAAATCCACCTTCCTGTTGCAATGCATGATGAGCAGGCTCAATATTGTGCATGACACCCGCTACAAGTGTTGGTAGGTGCCAGCTTTGTTTCTTGATTATCTTAAACCTGTGGTGCAGCTCACAGACCCTCAAAATCCACTGCTAGATTTAACGTACAGCCCTCGAGCCAGTCCATCTCCCCGAGCCTCCTGCACTAACACCTGTCAATTAAATGTGATTGTTTTATTTAATTGACACGGACACGTAGATGTTAATTTTGTACAGCAGTTTTTAATTGCACATTGTTCCTTGGTGGATTTTGACTGGACTATGAGTTCCAGTGTTTAGAAACTATCTCGTGTTAACTAAAGACTGTATCTTACCATAGCCACGTAGCTGCATTCTGTCCTTCTACAAGATTAATTTCTGTTAGCAGTAAATATTTGGGTTGAATTTTTAAAAGGCAAAAATTTGTAAATGTAAGGGCGTTGAAAAAACTCTCTCCTGTTGTTTTTCATATTGAAATGGTTAAGCTTGTTTGTGTCGATTTTCTTGATTTGATGGTAACAAGCATTTTCCCCTTTTTTTTCTCTTCCGTCTGCCTCCCTCCCTCCCGGAATGTTGTCCTGCTTTGCACTGTGGTTGCATGTCACGCGCTGGCAATGATGTCTCGGGCTTTCTGCTGTGGTAAACCATGCTCAATGACCCTCCCACGTGTCGCTCTGGTCCCATACTGCTACACTCTTCTGTATGTTTGCTTATTTGATTTTCCTTCCGAAAGTTCCCATGGTGCACGGTGCTACGCCAGCCACTGTGTCTGCAGCAACAACATCTGCCACAAGTGTTCCCTTCGCTGCAACAGCCACAGCCAACCAGGTTTGCTAATTTACAGCTTTGTTCCTTACAGACGACTCGAAATCGGTGCTTTAATGAGCATGGGGGTTTGGATCTGACCTCTTGTTGGCCTACACATTCTCTCAGAGGGCTGCAGCACGGCTTAATCAGCCCTTAGCCGTGCTCCAAAGGTGCTGCAGTTCCATTTCTGATGCTAAAAATAATTGACAGTAGAGTTTCTGATTCAGTCTTGACATTTATGGGCCACGCTGCTTATTTCTGCTCTCAGGGATGCAAAGAGCAAGGGATAATACACAAACCCATGATTTATTTCCATTTTTGTGGAGCCAACAGCTCCTTTCAGTGCAGAACTCAGGGAAAGCCAGGGAGCCTTTGTGCAGAGGGGTTGCAGGTTCTTACAGTCTGAGTTTAGCAGTCCAAACATGTTCTGACTCTCCTCTTCCAAGCGTAAAACAAAACACTGTGAGCATGGGCCACACAGAAACTTCCTTGAAACCTTTGTTCCAGCCTAGTGATTCTCTTTGGAATGACCCATTGCTTTGAACAGAGCTCAGTTAAGAAAATGCCCATTAGAGTCTGGGTTTATTTCTCCACAGCCACCCCAGTCATTGCCATG
This sequence comes from Cettia cetti, assembly GCA_013401135.1. Taxonomy (NCBI): domain Eukaryota; kingdom Metazoa; phylum Chordata; class Aves; order Passeriformes; family Sylviidae; genus Cettia; species Cettia cetti. The sequence continues at coordinate 1,910 of VZUI01023013.1, forward strand.
TGCGGATGCATTTCAGGAATATGAGAGTCATGCTTTACCCTGTAAGTGATTAGAAGTCCTCCCAGGAAAGCCAGAACTAATGCTCTAAAGATGAGTCCCTGGGCCAGAGGAGGGGCTGGAGCTGCACCTGAGCACAGGACGCTGTCAGAAGGGCAGATTTCTGTACAGCACCTGGCTGAAAGTGCAACAATAAAAACGTTTTAAAGAGCGTCCTGTTCCTCTTCTAAAAGCAAATTATTTTTTGAGGTTTACTGGGCAGTTAGTTGTCCCTGCCATGGTGCCATCAGTTCTGGTCTGATACGCAGGCCTTGCTTCTGGCTCAGTGGGGTCACACGTGTGCCCCTCAGAAAAGGGAGCTCCAGGGTCTCCCCAGCCCTGTGCAGGCGCGGTCCTGTGCGTGGGACGAGCTCTGCAGGTAAATGTCCACGTTAAGGCAGGTTTCCCTGATGCAGTTGGCTCCTGGCTCAGGACAGGTGACTCCTCAGGACAACCAGAGCTGCGGAGTGAGCCCCAGGGCCTTTGGCTACGAGCCTTTGCACCTCTACCTGTTAAGCACTACCATTTTGTGCTGCCCCAGCTGTACGTCCCTCGTTAACCTGTCTGCTTCCTCATCTCTCAAAAATACAATTCCCCAATGGCATCACTGCAGTGACACCTAGGTGTGCACATCCCGAGCCTCCAAAGGGACCTGGATTTTGTAGAATTCCAAAAACAACCCAGGTTAGTCTGCTCAGCAGCTGGCACATTCTTCTTTTGAGAAATGTTTGCTGAATGAACAGCTCGCTCAGGGCTTTAAACTTGCCCTAAGAATTGGTGGTTTGGAAAGCTAGTTAATAGGCAGGGCTACCTCTGCATCTGTGCCACCTCCTGTGTGCCCAAAGTCTCTTAATATTGCAGTTCATCGCACCAGACTTACTTTCAGTGTGTGTCTGTGTCCTGTGCGAGTCCTGAGGACTGTGAGAACAAGACAAGCCACAGGAGAAGTCACTGTTTTTAAACCAGCTCTCTGTTAGTAACCACGCACCTCCCAGGTAGATCACAGGGAAAACCTGCTGCTGTAGAATCTGGTCATTTCATGCCTTTCCTCCCCAGAGCCTCATAACACACTTAGTGCAGTTCTGCAGCCAAGCCTCCACATATACATATATACCCATATATGTATATGGCATGTGAGCAATGCTGAAGGTATTTAATGCCACCCAATGCCGTGTGCCTGCATGCCAAAGGCTAAAGGTCTGGCCCTTCCCCTTCCCGGGCTGGTGCTGAAGGTCCTTGGACTGTTCGCCAGCACCGCCCCTGATGCTGCTCCAGTCGGGTGCCACAGCCTGTCCTGCAGCAGTAGGAAAACATGGTATGAGAAGCTTCATTCTGCTCCAAACCCATTTCTGTGGAGTTGGCAGTGCTGTGCTGTGTGAGCTGCCAGGGGAGGAGAGGGCACACGGGTGGAAAAACAACAGCAGGACCTGCCAATGAGTTAGATGAGAAGAACCCCCCCGTTCTCTTTAGTGGGCAGATTCACAGGCCAGCCCTGGTGCCCAGCAGGTAAAAGGGTCTTTCCAAGTGCCACAGCCCTTTGGGATCGTGCCAATGCACGTTGTGTCCTAGGCCCCAGCACAGTCCCCTGTGCCTGGGCACACCTGCTCCCCTGGGCGCCTCTGTGACCCACGCCAGGGTGCAGTGTCATCTCTTGGTGGCACTGCTGGCAGCTGGCTCTGCTGTAAGCTGCCTTTGCAAACGGGACACTGAGCTGATGGGCACCTGAGCAGCCAGGTGCTCAGTGCTGTCCGTGCAGCCAAACGTTTTGGGAGCCGTTTCCTGCCTGGGGAGGCTTTGCTCTCGGGCTGCTGCGCGGGGCCGCCGCTGCTGTGGCAAGGGCAGAGCTCTTCTCACGGGGCTTTTCAGCAGCCACAGAAATCAAGGTCAGGGCGTCGTAGGTTTGGCATTCAAAACCCAGGACAGTGACAGCAGTGAACACTTCACAAAATCACACTGAAATGAGGCCACTGTAGAATTCATCAGCTTGCTGAAAGCACAGAATTTTGTGTAGGCCAACAAAAAGGGCTATTTTCAATTACTGCACTGCATGACTTGTAGATGGTAACTTCTCCTATTTCCTGAACAACCAATAATGCTTATTTATATTTGTCCAGTAGTACTTAACCTAGTGTTTTCCAGTTGTAAGTTGCTATTGTAGCACTTCAGTTGACTTTAACTTATAGTTATGATATAAAATCCACCAACTCACAGCTGATGCTCCCTTTCCCAAAGTGATGTTCTGTAGCAAATGCTGTGCCTCTGGGTGGGCTCATTGCACGTCACTCACTGTTTACATTTCTTACCTGTAGATACCCATAATATCTGCCGAACATCTGACTAGCCACAAGTATGTTACACAGATGTAGACATTTGGTCTTCAAACAGTAAGTTCCCAATGTGTTGTTGCTGTATTTTTTCTTACTCTTATGTAATTTGTTGCTGTAAGGGACAGAATGTTTTTATTTTCTTTCTAAGAAGACCAGTAAGCTCTGGGGCGGAGGCTCTGCCCCCCCTGAGGGGCCATTCCTCTCTGAGGGGGGCTCCCACGGGTACCAGTGGCCCCATCATGTGTTAGTTTGTACATGCCCACCCAGAAAAACCAGGATTCACAGGGGTTTATGTTCCCTCTGTGGTGGCCTCAGCACTGGCCTGAGCTGGGGGGGGCAGATCAGGGGGAAAGATGATTCCATCAGGTTCTATTCAAAAAAACCCAGCTTTTAAATCTTAAAATTTAGAACCCCAGCATTTCCTGGGTTTGGAAACCCATGGAGAGGGTGGGATGCCGTGGGATGGGGTGGATGGAATGGCTCAGCTGGGATGGGATGCTTCTGCTGCTGGAGGGTTCCTGCAGGGACACAGCCTCCTGTGCCGTGGCAAGCTGTGCCCAGAACACCCTGTGCTCTTCCCTTCCCTTCCCAGATGGTATCGGAGGCGAAGAGGCCGGATTTGGGAGGGAAGAGGCCGAGCTCCTTAGCCATAGTGTATGTAAATACTGTCCAGCAGCACTGGGAACCCCTCAGCAGTGACATCACACATTGCATGTTAACGAGACGGAGCGAGACCGTGGGACTCCACTGCACACTGTTGCCTATCTACTTTGTACATTGAATTGATATTTGTGCTGAGGTGATCTTGTTGTCTAAGCCTCAGCATCGTCGGCCTTTCCCTCCGCCCGCAGCCGCGGCCGGCACCCGGAAAGGCCGACGATGCTGGAACCAGAAACCTAGTATGTATTGGTACGTCTGTAGACCAAGATATAATTTTTTAAAGTAAGTTAATTTCTTTCAAGGTTTACAAATAACAAAGGTGCACCTTGTATTTAAAATTGCCATTATAGACGAGAGCGTGCATGCACAGTAATTTTTGTTTAAGAGTAATATTTTTAATGTAATAGATTGTAAGAAATGAGAAGAGAGGAATCTGACAGAGATGAATGTGCCAAGCAAAACCACAACTGTGTATATTTTAAAGCACATCAATGGCTTTAAGTACCACGTTGTTAAGGATTCTCATGAAGTGCCATAGACTGTACATCCATCAGAGTATTATTTCCGCAGTGTTATTTTCAGAACCACGTTTTCACTGACTTGATGAGTACTGATCAGTCAAAGGGCACCGTTCTGTTTCAAACCAAAGCTGTCTCAGAAATGGCCAACTGCTCCTCAGAGCCAGTGGGCAGCACCAGGGAGATGCTCCAGCTGTGCATAGCCCTTACGGACAATATTCTCTAGAAACTCTCCCAAGGCGTCGTATGTCACATTTATGCATATTTACTGTACAAGGTGAGCTGCGAAAGGGAAAAGCCATTTCTGAGACACAGTAACAAATGTTTGAGGAACTTCTTTTGCTCTATTTATAGCCTCTGTCGCCAGTCACAAGGACTATAAATGTTTTGCAGAGATGGGTTTCACTTTAATTCATCAAGTCCCGCGCCCGCGGTGACTCTAAACAAAGACGCAGAAGCACTGACAGCAGATGCATGACAAACCAAAATAGGACAAATGAGGCGTTAATTAGTGTAGAAATTGGGTGGGTTAATACTCGGGTGAGTTTTATATGTGATTTTTTTTTTTGTTCAGATTAACTGCTTATAGCCTTAGAAAGCCTTTACAAAATAAAAACAAACAAATAGATGTGCATTCAAGTTTTAAGAATGGATTCATCCAAAGGAATTCCTTTTTGTGGTTTGGATGTTGCAGCCAGTAAAGGATATTTTTGCTCTGTTCAGCCAGGGGCTGCCTGGGGCCAGGCCCCGGGTGGGCAGGGAGGGAGAGGCGCGGGTTCGGTTGTAGAACTCGCCATACTCCGAGTTTACTGCGAGTTTTTATGCTTGAGAGAGATGCTTTATAGATAAGAATGATGTGTTGATTTTCCTGATTGTACTGTACATCTATTAAAGCCTTAGATTATTACATTACGGGTTAAAACCCATACCAATGTAATTTCAATCGTGTTAAGAAAGTATAGGTGACTTCACATGTTATTGTAGTGACTTACCATAGAGAATTTACTTATTTTTTTTCTTGTTAAAAGTGTAGTTTTTATTTCTTACATTTATTAGCTCGTTTTCATTTTCTATTACCAGTTGATACCATTTCAGTTCGTAGAATTTTGTTTATTAGAGTTTACTGATGACTTTTTTCAAAATACAAAAAAAAAAAAAAAAGTAGTTTTCTTCATAACATACTCAGTTTGGAATCTACATGTAGTGTCTTATGAGTATTCGTATTATTGTTAACTAAATGATTTCTATTTTACTGATCTAATATGACAATGTAAGAATGTCAGTCATTGTTAGTTCTTGTCTAGTTTTCATTAAAAGAACAAAGATCTTTTATATGGATATCTTATAATTATATAATCATTGCTAAGTAAGAAGTTAAGTTGTTGCTATGGCAACAATCCTGGCAGACAATTGAGTAATATTTTGATGATTTATTTTGTTTGTAATTAGTTATTATGAGAAAAAAAAAATCTAGTTCCTAGATATTAGAATAAAATTTATTTTCTACTGTATCCATTTCAAATGTTAAAATATTGTTTAAATATTTTTTGAAATCCCTGAATATCAGGCCTTGTTATAAATAAGCTGCATAATCAATAGATCAAGGGACTTTTTGTTGATAATCCAAATACTCAAAGTTTACGTAACAAGAATTTTAGTGTGTGTGTGCAAACTCTTGAGGGTTGATTATGCTGCAGTTGGGACGTCGAGAGCGAAGGTTGACTTTTTGCACTTCTGTATATAGTCAAAAAAGAGAGAAACCTGTATAATAGTAAGATCTTATTTTGAATAAAAATGTCTATAATTACAAGGAGTTTTGTTAAGGCTAAATAAAATGACAGGCTGAACAAAATTGCTTGCAAAAGTGGCACAGAGTTAGCACTCCATCCCCCTTCCAAAAAGTTGCTTTGCTTTATGTGGACAGCTTGTAGTTTGCCAGGATTTTTTCAGCTGGAAAGATCTGCCATCCTTCCGAGATCTCATGACTGACAGAAGCTCCACTGGGTCAAATCTGCCTGAAAATCATTAAGAAAAAAAAAAATGGAAAAAAAAATTTAAAAAAAGCAAAAAAAAAAAAAAGCAGGTACTTCAGCCCATCCAGGGAATCATGGCTCAGATATTCCGTACATTATTCAAAATCTACTGCATGTTTAAAGTATCAAAATATATTAAAGATATATGCTATTCAAACCGGTTTCTGACAATTTCAGTGGTTTCTTGTTCACAAAAAAAGATTCTTCAAAACAAATACTGACGTTCACAGAGTTCAACCATGGACAGGCAAACGGAACAGCACCCGTAGCTGTAGGGTAGGGGATTTTTTTCTCGCTGTAGTGGTCCTGTTCTTTTAGCAGGTGAAAAACAACCTGGGAGATCTTCCCTTTCCACGGCAAGCGCTGCAGCAGCCTGGCCATCCCGTGCGTGCCGGGCGGCAGCAGGCCTGGGGCCGGGAGCTCTCGGCAATCAGTGATTAATTAACTAACGAGCTGCACGCTGCAGCCCCCGCTTCATCTGCTGGAAGGACGGGCGCGCTTGGGTTTGCTCCCACGTAACCACAGACTTACTTTGGCTTGTAGTTGCTCCAGTTACGTACTCTGTCCTGGGCTGCAATTTGGGTTTATGCTTATTTTATTATTACTGCTAGAGTTGACCTTGCTGTATGGAAAAAATAAAGTGAAATTGCCCTAATGGAAGTTCTCTTTCTTATTTATCTTCTCCTCTACCGGGTTACAAGTGGCTCCACTGGGTGACATAGGTTTGAACATGTCTGAGCTCTGCCAGACGTGTTCAGACGTGTTCAGACTGCCCACAGTTTATTTGGGGCTTTGTTTTTGTGTGTTTGTTTGTGTGTGTGTTTGTGTGTGGGTTTGTGTGTGGGTTTGTTTGTTTGTACTGGGGCTTTTTATTTTATTATGCACGTATGTATGTGTGTATGTATGTATGTATGTATGTACCTATGTATGTACGTATGTATGTACATGGACTGGGGCTTTTCTGCACCCGCACATTCCGTCCAGAGGATGTGTATTAAAATGCCACCTGTTCAGGATATTCCTGTTAGATCCAGGAGGTCAATACAAAGCACCAGGATGCTCTGGATCGGCCTCAGCTGTCGTTCCCCTCCTGTGACAACACTCTGAGAGTCGGGGACACACTGGGACCCCCAGCCCCTCCCTCTGCAGGGAATGAGGGAAGTGGGGAACGGGGCAGCAGGGAGGTGGATGCTCAGGGCATTGGAGAACGGGGAGCTGGGGGTGCAGAGAATTCAGAGTGAAGGGAATGAGGAGAGCATGGAGCTGGGGGGCAAGGAATGGGGAGCAGAAAGCTGGAGGAACGGGAAGGGCGGTGCAGGGAATGGGGCAGCAGGGAGTGGGGTGCAGCCAGGCAGTGGCTGACATTAGAGGGAGCCCTCTTGCCACGTGTTGCAGCTCCTCCGTCGCTTGCCCACAAATCACTGGTAATCAAAATTTTTGATCACAACATCACAGCTTTAACTGATAAAAGGAAACGCCACAGGGCAGTTTTTTTGCAGGGGGGCTCCGGGTGTCTCCTGTGACCCCCAGCACGAAGTGGCCTTTTCCAGACAGGTCTGCGGGCACCATTTCCCAGCTCAGCGCTCCCGGACACCCCATTCCTGCTGGCCGAGCACCCACTCCCCTGCTCTCCCCTTGCCCCCATGCTCAGGATGGCCCCGGCATTTCATTTATCCCACACTGAGCTGCCAAGGGATGAACAACGCGTCGAGCAGTGCCAGTGCTCGGAACCGGCAAAGATAACGCAGCTCGATTTTCCCCTGGAGCTGGGGCGGCGCTGCGGCGGCTCCCGGGGTCCCTCCAGGGCTCCCCCGGTGCTGCGGCTCCCTCCGGCCGGGTCTGTCCGGTGCCTGTGCGGGGCTCGGGCGGGTGAGAGGATGCGGAGCAGCAGCTCTGCCCCCGGGGCTGGCGCTGGAGAGGAATCCGCGCCCGGATGCCGAGCGGAGCCACGGGAAGGAGCTGCTGCCGAAGCGGCTCGGGGACCTGCGGCAGGGACACCTCGCTGGGACCTCCCGGGGGTGTGGCACCCCTGTCCCTGCCATCCCTGGGGGTGTGGCACCCCTGTCCCTGCCATCCCTGGGGGTGTGGCACCCCTGTCCCTGCCATCCCTGGGGGTGTGGCACCCCTGTCCCTGCCATCCCTGGGGGTGTGGCACCCCTGTCCCTGCCATCCCTGGGGGTGTGGCACCTCTCTGGCCAGGGCCAGGACAATGGCAACCACGGGAGCAGCAATGGGAACTGTGTCAGCTGCGAAAAGCAAAATAACAGATTTTTGTTCCAAGGATCTGCTGTGTCTGCAGCTAAGAGGTTTTTCTGAACTGGGGAAGGATTCTGGGCCTTCAGGGAGGGAGGAACAGGAACCTGGAAAGAGTTCGAATCACCTCTGCTCCCTGGGCAGGAAATGGTTGCGGGAAAGGGGAGCAGAATAATTCTGTTGTGCATCCAGATATCAGTTGTAGTTCTTTAAAAGCGCATTTCCTGCTCCGGCAGAGGCTCCGTGAGCACCGGCGGCGCCGGGGCCGGCTCTGCCCGGGGGTGGCAGCGGTGCCACGGGCGGGGCTGCTGCCGGGGAGGCCCCGGCACGAGGTGGCCAGGGGGGTCTGTGACTGCGGCCACCGCGGCATCGGCAAAGGGGGAAACGTGCCCGGAGTGTCACCAGCTCTGCCAGCTGCTGCTGCCTCCAGCTCCTCAGTTTGTGGTTTCTGGTGCAAAAAGGAAAATGATGTGAGCAGATCGTTACTGCATGAAACCCAGCTCTGAACATCTGTGCTGAAGTGAAAACTTCACCCTAAAATAGATGCACAGATAGAGAGGGAAGAGGAGCAGCTCACAGGAGAGAGCTGGAGGGAATTTACAAAATCCAACTTGCCCTGTACAATTTTGGGGGGTCCCTGAACATTCCCTCTCGAGGGTCACTGCTGACCTCTTCCCACAGCCGGTATCTGTCACTTTGTGCCTGTTCTCCCAAAGGCCTCCAGGCTGTTTTAGGGCTGTGTCTGCACTGAGATGCTCACGCTGGCTCTGGCTTGCCCTTTCCTGTGCTTTATCCGCGTTATTTTCCTTTGGAGGAGCCTCCTGGGGCCGGGTGTTGGCAAACACGGACAGCAGTGCTGGACACCTTCCGTAGGGAACCTGCTGAGCTGTTCCCGTTCCTGTGAGCCCCCAGGCACAGCCACCCGTGCCAGGCCCCTTCCTGGCCCTGGCTGTGTCACCAGGGCAGGCTGGGGTTGGAGGATGCTCGGCTGGGGCAGCTCTGGCCCTGGGTACCTGCCAAACCCAGCCCAGCACCCTCGGGATTCCCTGCCCTCGGCAGAGCTCAGGCCAGAGCCGAGCCTGCTGGGCCAGTTCCATGCCAGGGTGAGGGGCTGGTCCCCCCAGGGTCGTTCCTGGCCGCCTCCGGGTGCCCCCATCGTGCAGCCACTCGCTGCGGAGGGAGCGTGCCGGGTCTGTTCCTTCTAACTCACCAGCAGGTGCATTGAGCAATCTCCTGTTTCCCAATCTGTTTTCTTACTCGGGAATTCAATCATCACGTTGCTTTCAGGGCAGCAAAAACGTAATCCAGCAGCGAGTTCACACACGCGGCTCCGCTGCTCGGCAGACGCCGGCACAACCCCTCGTTTTCCTCGGGAAGGAAGACGGGGCTGCGCCCAGCGGCCGCTGCTGAGCCCCGCGGGGCTGCCACCCCCTCCCCGGCTCCCTCCCGCAGCCCCAGCCACCTCTGGGGTCCTGTCCCGCAACCCTGAGTGCTCGCAGGGTGAGCAGGGCAGCTGGGGACCGCGACTGGGGCGGCTCGGGCCGAGCGCTGCCTCCCTCCCGTGGGGATGGCACGGGGGGGGATCCCACAGGACGGGGGGGGATCCCACAGGACGGGGGGGACGGGGCCGGCCCCACGCCCTGAGCTGCCCGAACACGCAGGGGCAAGGCAGAGACCCCCGGGCAGCGCCCAGTGTTAGAAACTGCCAGAACCCTGCTGAGTGTTCCGAGCGCCTCCCCCGTGTCATCCCACATTCACCGTTGGAGCGTGGGCCTTTCCTGTGCCCTGGGTATTTCCTGCCGTTTTGCATCTCTCCGTGCTGCAGGGCCTTGCGGGGCTCCCCGCCCTGGCGGCCGCACTCGGGGCAGTGCCCGCCCCGCTCCGCTCGCCCCGCGGGTCGGTGCCCTCCAGCTGCAGCCGGCAGGGACACGCTCCCGACCAACCCCTTCCTCCCTTGTCTTTTCTTCCCTCCTTTTTCTCCCCCCACAGTCCTGGGCGATGGTTTGTGATGCTGCAGTTTGAAGGTTCCCACTCAGAACAGATGGGCAACATTTTCTCGTGCTTGGTTTGTAAATCCTCTCCCGAGGAGCGGTACTGATGATTACACAGAGCTAACTGCTGCTCTCCGAGCGGCACCGGCTCAGACCGAGGGCCGGGAGGGGCCGGTGAGGGACCCGAGCCTGTCCGAGCGGGCTCTGACGGCGCTCTCGGGCAAACAGAATCTTGTACGAATCTTTTAAACCCTCCCATCCTCCCCTTCTGAGCCCGAGCCTCGTTCTGGGGAGAAATCTGTTAAACCCGGCACACGATTTCTCGCAGCCTTGCTCCGACGCAGCTCTCAGCGGGAGCAGGAAGGAACGTGTCAGCGGCTTCGTGTCTCCTCTTGCCCGGGGAGCGGGTGCGGTGCCAAGCCGGGAGCCTTCGGCAGAGCCGCCGAGCGGGTCCCGGGGACGCTGCCCGGGCCGCTGTGGGGGCAGCGGGGCCCGGGATGGGCTGTGCCGCTCCGGGAGCTGAGTCACGCCGGCTCTGCCGGCCCGGAGGAGGCCCAGCTGTCCCCCGGCAGGCGGGGAGCGGCTGCAGCCTCCGTGCGGTGCCTGCCCGCGGCGAGCAGCGTGTGCCGCTGCCCCGGCCGCCCGGGCTGCGCCGGGGCCTCGGCGGGCTGGCTCGGGGCTCGGATCCGCCTCCCCCCGACACCGAGAGGAGAGGAGAGGAGAGGAGAGGGGCATCAAGCCGCAGCCGAGCTCCTGCTCGTCCTGCGTCTGTGCAGGCTGGGGCTCCTCGAGCCTCTGCTGCCCTCGGACTGCCCCGGCTTGGAGCGGGGCGGTTCCGGTACCGGGACGGGTGGGCTCTGCTCGGAGCTGCCACAGCCCCTCTGCTCCGGGCAGAGCTCACTGCGGCTCGTCCTCCACAGCTGCAGGGATGGGTTTGGAGGCAGCTTCGGCACGGGGACCGAGCCGGGCCCCCCACGGGTTCCCCACGCAGAGCTGGGCCCCCCGGGGGGCTGCTGCTGGTCCCGGAGCGCCGAACCCTTCCGCGGGCATCACCCCGGGCAGGCGGTGCTGCAGGCAGGCTGTTGTCTCTGCATGTTTGTGCAGGGTAAAAGAAACGGAGATCAGAAAGTGAACGTCTATGCTCCTGAGCTTTGGAGCTGTGGGGAACACCACAGCATGGTACAATTCATTAAAAATATAATTCTGATGCACTGTAATTAAAAAAAAAAAAAAAAAGAGTTTGCAAATCACGTGGGTATTTGCTCTAATGAAATGTTCACTGTCAGACTCTGCTGGGTTCCCGAGGCCGTGAGAGCGGTGGATGTGCTCGCTCCTGAGGAGCTCCCCGGCCCGGGCAGCGCCTGCAGGCTGCTCGCCGGGGCCGGGCACCGGCTGGAATCGTGCGGGGAAAGAGCACAGCAGCTTGATTGGCTGGGCCCGCAGGCAGCTGAGGAAGTCAACATTTTACAGAAATGCCCAACCAACCCTCCCGAGGGGAGTCCAGCCCAGCCGCGGGCAGCCCCGAGCCCTGCCTGGCCAGGGGGGCTCAGCGGGCCCCCGGCGCTCCTGGGGCCGCATTCCTGAGGCGTGCTTGGCGCGGCGCTGGGGCAGAAAAGGCTGCGATAAGGCAGAAACGTGCGGTGCGTTATCAGCAGGAGCGCCTCCCCGGCCGTGCTGCGGCGCTGCGGGGCTCCGGCCGTGCTGCGGGTGAGGTGGGGACAGTCCCGCTGGGGGACAGCCGGGGACAGCTCCAGCCCGGCAGCGGTGGCTCTGACTGCCTCGGCTTTTTCCCCTGCCAGGCTGAACCCCAGGTTTGCCATCATTTATCAGAAGCAGGGGGCAGACGCAGTGAGAGGAAAAATTCTGCCACTCACTCTGCAAAACTGCACAGAACCAGAACTATTTTAAGAAGGGGGGGGGGGGAGAAGGTAAATTTTCAAAGGTCTCCTAAAACCAGGGTTAAACAAGGAAAGACTTGGAGATGAGAATTAAAGGACTCAGATAAGCTTTGTTGAGGAGAGGTTTTCTTCCCTGTTAGTTTTGCTCATGAGTTTATGTCAGTTTTACGGAGCTGTACAGTATAATTTATCCACTCCTTCCTATTTATGGGTACATTTCTGAGTAGAATGTTGTTAGCAGCTTGAAGCTCTGCCATGCTCCAGCACTTTGGGTTTAACACTACTCGATGTGAAAAAAATTAATATTTCGACTCAAAATACTGAATAGCAGCTATGAATGCAAAAACTTCACAGCTCCCTTCAGAACATGTCAAAATTGCCCAGGGAAGAGGAATACTGATGCGCTCGGTTCTGCGCAGCAGCTCTGGGGTGGCTGTGCCGGGCAGGGCTGCTGGGCTTGCAGGCACGGCCCCAGCTCTGTCCCGGGGACACTCCCGGCCCTGGTGGGGACAGCAAATCCCCCGCGGGGCTTCTTGTGGGGGCAGCGCCTGCAGGTGTGGCCGTGCCGCTGTTTGGCAAATCCAGCAGAGGCGGCACCCGGGAGCTGCTGGGAAACCCCAGCATTTGTGACTCCGGGCTCGGAGTCTTTTTTAAACATCCGCTGGTTTTCCATGGCTGAGAACTCTTCCCCAGAGCTGCAGGAAGTGGCAATCCTTAAAAAAATGTGTGGCCTTCCAGCGGGAATGAGAGATGAGAGTTTCCCGGGAGCTGCCTCTGCCCCACAGCCAGGGTAGAGCACTCACCTCCCAGCTGCTGAGCACAGGGTTGGGTTCCTCCAGTGCACCAGAGGAATCCATACAATATCCCAGGACATTTAAGAAGTCGTTAATTATTAAGCACGCTGTGTCTGGGGGAAGCATGATAACTCAGCCCGGGAGATAAACTCGGCTTGCAAAGCTGTTTGTGTGGAACAGCTGCTGGTGCAGAGCAGCCTGTGGTGGAGGGAAGGAAATTTATAAATAAAAAGGTTACAAAACATCAACAAAGGCTTTGGCACGAATGGCCAAAAGTTCAGATAAAAGGGGAGCTATTAAGGATCACTTTTCTCAGACCTTGGGAACCATTTGGGAATTTCCAGGAATAAGGATTGTTTGAGGAGCCCCTGAACCCCAGAGAGATCCCAGCCCCGTGCCTGGGGTGCCCCAGGCTCTCCCCTCCTGAGGCATTCCCCTGCCCAGCGCCACCCCAGCACATCCCACCTGTGGGGCAGGGCAGCAGCAGGGCCTGGCCGTGCCCTCGCCCCTCCAGGTGTGCCAGGTGTGCCAGGTGTGCCAGGTGTGCCAGGTGAGGAAGGGCAGCAGCAGCTCCTGCTCCTTCTGCCCGTGGCACCCGAACCCCGGCAGCCTGTGGGGAGCTGGGGGGCTGGGCAGGGGCTGTGCTCCAGCTGGGAGCCCGGGGCAGCACGGGGGCTCCTCATCACCCGGGAGAGGCCTGGGGGGGCTGGGCAGCGCTGCAGGAGCTGGGCTCAGGCAGGAAAAGGAGAAGCTGCTTTCCAGTGCCCGGGGAGGAGGGAAAGCCCCACCCCAGTGCCCCCATTCCCCGTGTCCCCACTCCCTGCTCCGGTCTGGGGTCAGCACAGGCCTCTCTCAGCCCAGCCCCCTGTGTGGGGCTCAGGGGCCCTGGCCCCTGGCACAGGAGCAGCTTCCAGAGGAGAGGGGGAAGGGCACGGGGGGAGCTGGCCCAGCAGCCCCAGCCCAGGCTGTGGGAGCAGTGTGCTGCACAGCTCAAGCCACGTTTCTGCCCTCACTCAGCAGATGGGCACCTGCAGGCAGGGTTGCCAGATCTGAGAGGAGTGCAATCTTCTCTGGAAGCAATAAAACCACGTGCTTAAACCCCAAACCAAACAAAACACCGCCCCAACCTGCTGCCTTTGAGCTCCTTCCCCTGGGATGAGAGCACAGAGGCTCTGGCTCTGCTCAAGCCCCACCTTCACCCAGGCTGGGGGGGGGGGGTGGCTCCCCTGCAGCGGGGGCTGGCTGTGAGCCCCAGGCACACCGTGCATGACCAGCTGCAGCTTCCAGCGTCAGCTGTGCCTCGGCAGCACTGGCACGGCCCCTGGGGAAGAGCTCGGGGTGCTGGAGGTGCAGAGGGGACAGAGAAGGGCTGAGCAGTGAGCTGAGCCTCTGGGCTCTGTTTGAGGGCAGTCTTTGTGCCCAGGCTTCGGCTCATTTACCGGCTGCCTTGGGCGCCGTCCTGAGCGAGCCCCTGGTGCTGCTCACCCTGGCAGCGCCTGCAGGGACTCCTCCTGGTTCCATGTGGCAATCCCCCACAGTATTTTCGGGGTGATGGGGGGTGTGGGGGTCCCAAGGGGTGGTTTTGGGGCCAGCCAGAACAGGAAACAGATGCTGCAGGGGGGCCGGGCTCTCCCCTGCTCGCCCGTGCTCCTCCAGCCCGGAGGGGCAGCCCCGGCCCGGCGTTTGCGGTCAGGCTGCGGCAGGGCAGGAGGCGCAGATAGAGCCAGAGCCCGTTCCTGCCCCGAGCCAGCCGGGGCCTCTCCGGATGCTCGTGTGGGGAGGGAGCAGAGGGGAGGCTCTGCCGGCCTCAAAATACCTCAGCAGAGTCGAGTGCTGTCACTCACCCCCGCCAGCAGCAAGGGCACTGACCCCGCGCAGAAAGCACAAAGGATTTGGCTGCACACGGCCTGGGGCAGCCGAGGAGGCTTTGAAGGGGCTGACAGCGCTGCTTCCTTATTCTCAAACCGAACTTCGGAGGATTTTTCCTCCTCTGCTTCTTTGTGGCTCCTCCTGCAGTTCCTGCCCGAGGAAGGACGAGCGTCGCCCCCTGCCCGAGGCTGGCGAGAGCCCCCAGCCCCAATCTGCAGCTCTCAGCCTTGGGCTCACAAACTGTCCCCGTGTCACAGCTCCACACTCCTGCCGCAGCAGATCCAGCCCTTCCCTTCCCCGGCTTCGTCCTCCAAGGCTTTAGCAGAGTGGTTCACTTGCATCACCCTCCTCGGCTGGCCGGGGAGCAGGGGCAGGGGCAGGGCTTTGCTCCCTGCAGAGGCCAGGCTCCCTCTGGAAGCTCCTGTCCCCCCCAGCATCCCCGCCCCCCCTGGGATGGCAACAGCCTCCATGGCCAGCCCCGCTGCGGTGAATTCTGCTTGCACATGAATCATGCTAACAAATTCACCGTGTGGGAGCGAGAGGATTATTTTTGCTTCTGTCACGGATGCTGGCAAAGTGACCCCAGCTCCTCCCGCTGCTGCCGCAGCACAGCCCGAGGCAGGGGAAGCCCAGCTGTGCCCCCCCTGCCTGCCTGCCCGTGGGGAGGGCTCTGGGGCCCCTGCCCTCAGGTGAAGCTCCGTTTTCTCTGCCCCTCGCCCCGTCTGCCCCCTGAGGCACCTTGCTCCAACAGCAGCACCGTCCTGACCCAGCTGCTGCAATTCTGCTGCTCTGAAGGAGATTTGGGCAGGGCAGAGGCAGAGCTGCCGGGTGCTGGCAGGAGTCCTGTGCTGTGCCCTTCTGAAGCACACTGCCAGGGCAAAATGGGAATGATTTGGGGTAAAATTCAACTTTTTCTTCATTTGCCCTAGCAAAGAGAACTGGCCCCAAATACGTCTTTGTTTTGATTCAACATTTAAATTGTTTCTCCAAGAAAAAAACCCAACCAACCAACAAACCAACCAACAAACAAACCAACAAAGCAACCAACAAAGCCACCTCCAGAGCTCCTCCTGCCTCGGGTGGAGGAGCGTGCAGTGGTTCGTTTTCATAGGAAAATCAGCCTTTGTTGGGAGCATGATTCAAACGTGCAGGGACTGGGGCTTGGATGAGTTTCCAGGGTTTAGCAATAGCGTTGGGACACGTGTGTGATTTCTGAGAGCTGCGTGCCGAGGTGGCCAGGCTCAGGGGCCGTGCGAGGGAAGGGCTGTGGGGGTCCTGCCCCTGTCCCCTGTCACTGCAGCAGGTCCTGCTGTGCCGTGCTTCCAGGCTGGGCCCGTGCCCAGCACAGCCCGTGCCAGGGCTCTGGGGGTCTCTGGGCAGGCTCTGGCTGTGCTGCTCACTCCCCCTGGTTCTGGGCTGCTTCCAGCGGCTCCGAGAAGCCTCTTCCCCCGGGGCTCCTGCTCTGTTGGCCGTGCCATCCTGCCCTGCCCTCCCTGCGTGCTCACTGCCCGTTCCCAGCAGCCGCTCCCGGGGTGCTGCTCCTCTTCCTCCTGCCCTGGCTGCCCTGGGGAGGCTCCCCGGGGGGCCCGTGGGTCACACTCGCGGCTGGGTGACACAAAAAGCCAAGTTTTCGGTCTTTCTTGACAGTAGCACTGAAGGAAGGCAGGGAGTGGATAGTGAGTGGACTCCCACCTGGAAAATACCTTTGAAAATCCTCCGTTGAAAACCATCCTGCTGTGAGCATTAATACTTCTTCTGCAGCTCTAGGAAATACAATAATAGGTTGCACATTCAAACCAGCTGCTCGTTTATTTTTTCAACTGCCTCTGAAAAATGCCTGTAATTAGGAAAAATCTATAACAAGAAGTACAAACAAATCAATGTCTTTCATTAGCCACAAAGAGTCGGCACTCTGCCTTCACTGCGGCTTTATTAAATTAGAATAATGAAGCAGAAGCCATAGAAAGCAAAACAAGAGCTTTGGAAAGGGCTGAAAATACACAGATGTCAGGTTAGAAACACGTTTCAAATGTAAGCGTGAAGCTGTAAACACATTTGCTTGTGCTGTTCTGATGCCTCCTCTGCAAGGTTGTGGGAGCCTGAAGGAAGATATATTTATATTTATATTTATATTTATATTTATATTTATATTTATATTTATATTTATATTTATATTTATATTTATATT
>VZUI01023017.1:0-34078 GCA_013401135.1 Cettia cetti
AAAATAAAATAAAATAAAATAAAATAAAATAAAATAAAATAAAATAAAATAAAATAAAATAAAATAATAAAATAAAGGCTTTAACTGGTAGCAGGTCAGGGATTCCAGCATAATTTTAGGCTGAGATGGCATTAGAATATAGCAGCTCAGTGAGGAGAAGGGCATCAGTCTCAGGCTGCTCCTTTGGTTAGGCAGATTAGTGATGGATGGGAACTGGCAGAGCAGGGCTGGGGTCAGTGCAGGCAGCTGTCCTGCCTGTGAACCTGGCACAGCACTGGTGGAGCTGGAACTCCATCTCATGGGGAGGGAACAGAACACTGGCTTATCCCTCAGCATCCTCCAGTGTGCTCCTGCGACTGCTCCTGTTGAAAGCAGCAGCCTGGACACATCTGAAATGTTCTTGTGCAGCTGTGAGTGTAGGGAGCTCGCACATGTGAGTGTGTGTGTGTACCTGTATTGCTCTTTATGGGGCTTGGGAGCTGTCCAACCACATGAGAACTGTTTCCGTAAAGAGGGGAAAATTATGTTGTAAAGCTCATTTTCTGTGATCCTATCCTGTTTATTGATATAGGATAAGCATATATGGTGTTACTGCATCACCAGAGTGACTGAAGTGAAGCTAAGTTTCAACCTGTGACAGGCAAAAATGAACCTCAGAAGTGCTCTCCCTCAACTTTTCCATCCAAGCTTGCCTATACAAGATGCCTTTTTTGTGCCCTCTGCAAGTTTTTTAACCCCTGTGTCACCACCTTCAGAGAACACCCCCTGTATCTTGTTTGTGCTGTTTGTGCTGTTTTCAAGTTCAGGCATTTAACCATGGAATTATGATGATTTTTGCAACCTGAAACTGTAAAAGAAGGCTGGGGCTTCCCACATCTAGCTGGAAAGGGAGCAGTGGGCACGTACTGTGCTTACAGCACGCTTTGTGGGGGCTGTCATTTCCCTGAAATGCCCTCCTCTACCAGCCTGCAGCAGCAGCTGCCATAAGAAGTTTCTGTTTTCTACAGTTTCTTCCTACAGAGTCTATGTCAGATTTTAAGTCCCTGAGAAGAGTAGGGAGCAGAAGAAAAAGGAAAGAAAACTAATGCCCTCCAGAAGCCCTGATTTTGATTTTGGAGGAAAGACAAAAGCAGATGCTGATTAAGGTGTAGGGTTTATACTGTTATCTTTTCTCCAGTAGCAACATCATATCCCACTCTCTGCATCTTGTCTGAAGCTGCACTACTGTCCTCCCCAGCTGCAGATCCCCCTGGATCCTGTTTTTGACAGAGTACCCTAAAACAGCAGTGGCTTTCCTGGAGGAGTTTCCTGGCACCTTGCACTGCTTGTGCCCTGTATGAGCAGGAATCCTGCTAGCAGATAGATTCAGGGAACTAACTCAACAGGCAATCAGACTGAGAGAAGCAGAAATTCAAACCACTTTTTCTTTGTGTGTGACACTGAACAGCTCATCACCTTGCAGTGCCCAGAGTCGAGAGGGTAACACACTGAAAAATTCATGCCAAAGTTTTGAAACATCCTGATTTGGAGGCACAAGAGACATAGATCAGAAACAAGAATAAGTATTTTGAAATTGAAATTGAGTAGTTAGGCAAAATGTACATAATCACGACTTGCTTTCTCAAAGGGAGGATGTGGCTTAAAACTCTTTGTTTTGTCAGGCAGTAAAGGCAAGAGGGAAGACTTACTTCTGATCACTTCTCCTAATTGCTTCCTCTATGACTGTACAGAGGAGGAAAAGGGAGAGGAGGGGAAAAAAATACGGGTAACACAGCATTTTTAGGATGTTGTTGGTACCCATGGTAACTCCAAGGGAGACAAAGGCAATGTTTTTTCGGAGGGATGAGCAGTTGGTCAGGATTGGTGGAACACCACCTGATGTGTTGCCACAGGGAAGAACATCAGACCTTTTAAACTGCAGTCTGAAGGGAGGCAAGGCCAGCAAGAGGCTGCTCCATGGCTCTGTCTTCTTCTGTGGGCCTCTTGCCCATTTGGTAACCAAATTGCTCAGCCCTGTTAGTCCTCCTTAGGCTGGTTTGGCACTGGTCACCTCGGGGCAGCTGATTCCCAGCCCTGCACATCAGCTTACTGGGATCTCAGCACCATCCTAGGGCTGCTTCAGCCGGCCCTGTTGGGACTGGATGGGTCCTTCATCTCCCTTTGACATCATCTCCAGTTCCTGCTTGTACCTGGGATGTCCTACAGCTCTCCCCTACTGTTGGCAGCTAAAAATCAGGTGACAGCTCCCCTGTTCTACAGAAGCTGCTGAAAGGATGGCAGCGTGGCTTTTCCCTTACAGTTTGTTGAGCAAAGCGCTGTCAAGCAGAGGTGCACACAAAAGTAAATACTGGCACTGGGAGCTCCCCAGCTCAGCTGCCTTTCCCACCACATTTTTGGGAGAGAGCTGTCAGGGTAACAGGTCTGACTCAGCCTGATGAGGTGGTGTTCAGAGGCAGAGATTAAGAGCAAGTGTGAATTAAATGAGGTTCGAAGTGTTCAACAGCAGGCACTTCCCCAGTGTAAACATTTTGTCTCAAAGCTTTGCCAGGTTTTAATCTAAAAGAAGCAGCGAGCCTGGAGCAGGCAGGTCTTTGGTGGAGGTACACCTGTCCCACAAAGCCGTGAGCTCCTGCCTCACCTTTGAGTCTCCACTGCTTTTGACACGCCTGGGCCCAGTTCAGCAGCAGAAGCAATGCCAGCGTGTCCTGTCCCCAGCTCACCCTCTGCAGTGTCACCTCTGGCTCCTAAGAGGCACCATAAACCCTGCTGCAGTGGCTCTTGTGGCATCACTTTTCCTGGCATGCTCTACTTAAACCGGTATCAAAGCATAAAAACAGCGTTTTCTCCCTCCTCTTCTATTTATCCTGTGCATTTCAAGAAGGAAATTGCAGGCTCCCTTCCTTACATTTAATTTTTCTCTCCGGCACTAGAGGGCAGAAGGAAGGCCGACCCTGACCTGTCTCAGCAGCTATCCAAGGGTGCAGAAATAAATCTGGCTTGAAAGGCTTTTCCCTTTGCCCATTACGAGAGCTCATCAAGAGTTCCATGCCCTAGCCTCTTTAGTGCTATTAAAGTTTAATGCTTCGATATTGCATTTCAGAGGTAACACAACGCGCACTACGCTCTAGGCGCTCCTGGGCAGGCACCGCGCCGGAGGGGCATCCCCTCCTGCTCTGGAAATAAAGCTGGCAGTTGTGGTTTCTGCAATTCGGGAAATGACTTGGTGTGATGGAGAACTTTCTTCTTCCCTCGTGGCAAGGCTGCCTGCCTCCCTCAGCACCCCTTTCCTTTGAAAGCCTTGTCCCCCCGCCCAGTGCCTGTGGGAGGATGTTTCGCTGCTCCCCAGCAGGGCACGGGGAGGAGAGCGGGATGTACAGGGTGCGATTTGCCCGGGGGTGGTGATGGAGCCACGATACAAGCCTCTTTGCAGGTTCGGAGGATTTCTCATTAAACCCACAGAAGATCGGGGCGCTTTCAGGGGGCGCGCAGACGGATGCCTCATCACACGTTTGCTCTCTCTGCCAGGGAAGCGCTGCGGCAGGGAGGATTGCACCCCGCCGGGATGCCCCGGGTCCCAGACTGCCTTTGTCGGAGGAGAAAGGAGCATGTGAGCGGGAGCACCGAGCGCCGGCCAGAAGGCCCCGTGGGATGTTTGCTCCTGTCCCCGTGGGAAAGACTCGCTGGGTTCTGCGCCGGGTTCGCTCTGCGATGAGGAAAAGCAGAAACCAACTGAACGAGCTCCTCCTGCAGCCCCAGCTGCTGCTGCTTGCCGGCTGAAGGGTGAGGGGCAGATGGCAGCCGATAGCAACTCCTGTTGAACTGATTCATTTGATTCTTCGCTGGATTTTTGCAACGTCTGTAATTAGCACACGTGATATAAGTAGATATTTAATCGACAAATAAGACTAAAAATGTTCTTCCTTTTTGTTTTTTCATTCAACTCATCTCCTCAACATATCCCTTACCAAGATAAAATTATCTGACGTTTGTGGGTAATGGAGAGAAACTAAATTCCTTACATTCAAATGAAGCTGCACTGAAAAGGGTTTTCACAGTCTGGCACACTTTTTCAGATTAAGAATTTTATTTTATTTTCTACCCAGGAAAAGGGTAGAAAAAGGAGGCAGTAAGAAGGACACCAAAAGAGCTTTTTTGTGGATATTCCACTGGTCAGGACACTTAATTTGTGGAAGAGCTGACATAAGGTTTATTGTCTTCTCATTTTCATTTCTTCCCCAGTTTTTCAAGAAATGCTCTGGTTTTGGTTCAACAAATCAGCAAAATTTTGTTTTTGGTTCAACAAATCAGCAAAATTTTGGTTCAACAAATCAGCGTTTCCTGACTGGAGAGAAGAACTGTCAAATCTCCTGACCACATCCTACCACGGGAGCTCTGAATGCTGAGGGAAGCTGGCACCCAAATCCAGCATTGTCTCACCTCACACTGCAGCAGCACCAGGGAAGGAGTGATGTCCTGGGCCCAGCCGTGCTGAAGCTCTGTGCACACCCCCCACAGCACTGGTCATTTCCTGCACTGCAGTGTCAGGATGCTGGTATTTGTATCCTGGAATTAATTTAGCAGCTCAGTTTTGTTCATGTCTAATGCATAGTTCTTCATTCCTGGCCTGTGCCTCAGCAGCCTCTGCAAAGTCCAGCTCCTTCTCCTGGCCCTAGGGGAGATGAATGGAAGGACAGCACCAAGGAAGAGGTGTCTGTTGGACCCCAACTGTTTTTCATGTTTGGAGAGTTGACACTTCTGCAGTGGGCCTGATGGCTGAATCAGACTTTGGCTAACTCGAGGACTATTGTCTTTCTGAAAACAAACCTGAGAAACTGGTTAAGAGATGATACACACTCATACACAGATTTTTGCGTGAACAAGTAATCCCTGGCTGAAATGGGCTTGTAAGGGTTGTTCAGCAGGTACCACACACCTTGATGGCAGTTAGGTTTCTTTCCCAAATAACGTGTAAACCCAAAAACGTTTGCCATAAACTTTGAATAAAGAGCAATTGAACAAACCAGAGCAAAATGTGTGCAAGGAGCATCCAGGCTGCTGTTGCTGTGTAATGTCAGCAAACTTTCAGGAGGCTGAACAAATCACTGGGTGTTTTCCCAGGATAACATTTGGAAGGTGTCAGGAATATATGTCCATAAACACCAAGATATGGGACAGGCACAGGAAATTCCTACTCAGAGGGATTGAGACAGCACTTCTCCAGTGGAAACAACAAGGTTCAGGCAAAAGGTGTTTGTGTTCAGTGTTGTTGGCCTTAAATAGCTGCTGAGCACTCTGCTCTGTTCCTTAACAAATGTGTCTAAGGCTCTCATGGTTAGGAAACTTCAGTTTTACCTCTGATACTATTTCTGTATAGAAAAAAGTACCAACTACTTCAAAATCCCTGCAGAGGAGCAACTTAACAGCCTGTCTGTCTCATGAGATCACTCTGTGGATGAGGTGCCCCTCCTTCCTAAAATTTCTGGAGTCCAAGCAGCACCAGGTCTTCTTACTGCTTGTCAGAATAAACCAAGGCTTGGCTGGTCATAGAGTGTTCCATAAAATATTTTAGTTAATAGAACATTTGCACATTTCTGCCCTATCCTTTTCCTTCAGCTAGAAGCTCTTTAGGGCAGAGATTTACTTCCTTCACCCTCACCTGAGGGGACTCACAATAAGGTGGAAACATGACGGAGGATAGCACAGGATGCTTGAGTTTGTACTGCCTATGGAACTGGTAACACCCCAAATTGTTCTGTAGTACATTACAAGTGTTTTCCAGGCACCACACCAAAGGATGAGCATAGTCCTTGATAACCAAGGCTTTCTCCAGCCCTGTGTGCTAGCCTAGGACTCTGTCCTAACACAGCTGTGGCATCTCAGCACACAAAAGACAGCACTGTGGTTAGTAGTAAAGATGTGCACTGAAGACACCTAGAGAAATGAAACCTGAATAAATAGTGTATGTCTGATGAGGAAAGGGGGTAAAAAAGAAGCAAAGAGGATTTCTGTGAGCTACCCTCTTGCAGGGTGTGATACCAGAGCTCTGTTGCTCTTATCAGATTTTAGGAATTCAGAGAACTTCCAACATGATTTGCAATGGCAATTGAGGACACAGAGTGCCTGTTGGCTTGGCAGCAGCTGCCCAGGGCACAGGATATTCCCAGCCTGTCCATCTCTCCCACACCATTGCAGCAGATGGCCACCTCCACAGAGTGGTACTTGGCCACTCTGCTCCCAAAGCCTTCCTGTTAAAGTCTCTGCTGAAAATATTCAAGTGAAAAAGTGTTTAACTGAAATGAATGGGTGGGAGCTTGAGGTGAGCTGCAGTCCATGGCATGCCAGCAGTCCCAGTGGTGGCATTCTGCAGAGTAGCTCTCAGCAGCCCAGCCTGACCCTGCCACAGCTGGCAGCTCAGTCACACAGGCCTTGGGGGATGCTAAGAAACTTTTCCAGGTGTTTGTCACCTTCATGGTTTCAGAGGCCTAGGGGGCTGTGGGCAGAGCAAGGGGTGCTGGTGGTCCCAAAGAGCTTCTCTGCTCTGTGTACGTCAGCACCATTATGTTCGGAGCTCCTTCTGGAAAGTGGAGGAAAATCTGTGTCTCTGAGCAACCCTCACTGTTTCTTCTTTTTAAAACCTAAAGATAGACTCCATATGGGCTGTGTGCAGCCAGTCTGACCATACACATGGTGGATCTTTTCTCTTGGAATCTTTTCAGGCAGCAGTAGACCAATGTGAGAGGCTCCCAGTGGTGGAACCTACTCCTCCAATAGTCTTGACAATGAGAGAATGGTCTTTCTGCCAGGTCAGGATAATAAAATACACCTTTATTTTATCAACTATACCTCGCTAATATGACAAACATGACATGATATTGCATAATGCTCTCACCAGTCTAGAGAGGAGAGATGCATACAGGAAGAGAGAGCAAAAAGGGTTTGTTTCCTGCAGCACCTGGGATAGACGCAGGGGAGAATATCAAGCTGGTCCTGCTGCCCAGCAGGCTGAGTCCAGGCTCACTCAGCCCCAGACTCTTGCACAACCCAGCAGCACAGCCAGCTCCTTTCCTCTTTTCCACAAGGAGAGAGACAAAGCTGAGGGAGGTCTGGACCTCAAGGGAGGAGAAGGAGACCCCAGGGTCTGATTGCAGTGTCTCCTACATGGAGGAGAAAGAGGAAGGTGATGCCGGTGCTCAGCACCACTGCCCTGCTCCTCCTGCAGTCCTGCAGTCCTCCATGCAAACCACACCCCTCAGATTTGTTATGTGGGAACTTGTGGCACACAGAATCCCTGCGTGGCAGAGGGACCACGCTGCTGCTGAGGGCTGTGACACCCACAGCCCACATGGCTGGCCTGTGTCTGGCATGTTTGTCAGTCACAGCCCCTGTCTCACCCGTTTCTGGGGGTACTTACCCAAAACCACACAGTCTCCGTGTGATAGAGGTGCAGGGCTTCCTCTGCAGGGAAAAGAAAGTGGGGATTGCTGAGTAACTCTCATCTCAGTTCAAAAAGCCAAAAGAGAGAAAAAAGAGATCACTTTCATGTGTTTGACTAATGTGGTTCCATTAGCAGGGCCTGTATCCCTGGTTCTGTCTGGTTATAAAAAAATAAACAATTCCCACCTGACTTTTGCCATTCCCACAATGTTTTTTTTTTCAATAGTCTTTGGCATCTTCACACTTCTGCTGAAATAATGACTTCTGCAATGATGGAGAGAGGAAAATTGTTCCAGGGAGTCATGGACACCAGACCAGAAGCTTTGCTTCTGCTTGACTTGTTTTACCTTCACATTTTTGTACCTCAGATGTGCAGCCACCACACAGACTTATGGAAGGGTGCTCTCCAGCCACCACCAGGAACCCAACACCCTTGAGATTTTGCATGTTCCAGGTACGGAAATTGGAGCAAACACTGGGGCTGAAGAAAGAAGCTTAGCCTGTAAGCAGTGTTTGCAGGGCTGGTTCTCCCACTGCCGTGGTTTGGTTTCTGTTCATTGCACTCCCTGCTCAGCAGGCACAGGGCAGGAGGGGAAGCTAGGATCTATGGAAAAATCGAGGGCAAACAGGCAAACCAGAGGAAAAATGCAAAAATACAAACTCCAAGCTTGGAGGCCTCCTCCTCTGATTGTGCATAGCATGGTACGGCAGGTTTTAGGGAAATAACCTGTTGGAGTTTACATGCACCTGGAGACACAACAGCTCCAAGACATAACTTTGCTTTTCCCTGTGTATCTGTAACAGCTCCCTGTGGTTCTGGATCTCAAAGAGCCTCTTCCAGTGGCAACCACTACCCAGTAAAGAGGAGTTTTGCAGTGGTTGCAGTGTACAAGCAGGATGTTTCCTCCTGTCACATGTTTGATGTGCATATAGAGGTGCCTGTTCTGGGGACAGCTACCTGCACACAGCTATTTTCCACTGCTCGTTTTCTTTTCTCCTACCTACTGAGCTGTGAATTCCCTCATGCACCAGTGGAGCTACTGCTCATTAAAACTAATCAGCTGAGCAGATGCTGAAGAAAATAATGGGCAGGGAATAAAGAGAACATTGGTCATACACCGCCAAAAATCTCTGCAACAGGCTTTTGTAGTTCACTGAGTTTTCATTCTATTCCAAATCAACATGCAAACCAGCTCCACTGGGAGGAGAGCATTTCAATGAGGAAAGGGAACTTCAAATTATGAAGGATTGATTGCCAAATGCTACAGAGGAGACCCATTACATGAAATATTCCCCACCAAACAAAACTTGCAATGCAGTAATGGATGTAAGTGCAAGTCAATCTCATCCAACTGCCACCACAGCCATAATTGGCAAAATGAAAACTCCCTGCCCATGCCCTGAACATCTCCCTGCAATACAGGAAGATAAGAAGGATGGTCTCACTTTCAGTAAGTTGATACATGCTGCAGAGAGGAACCAAGCTCAGAAAATGTCCTACATTAAGTTAATATTTGAGCATACAAATAGCTTAGGGCCAAAATTATCTCTCAGTTGCATTAGTGTAAATGCAGCACAACATCGCTTGGTAGATGGGATTTTCTGGACTGTAAATGAAGGGAGGATTTGGCCCTTGGAAGGTTGTAACAGGAAGAAGGGAGAGTGCATCCCATTATCTGGCTTTGCAGGGGGGTTGAAAGTGGTTGTGATCTCCAGACATCTGGAGAGGGCCCTGCCAGCAGCACAGGCAAGGCTCAGGTACAGCCTGCAATGCAGGAGCCCACAGGGGAGACTGCAAAAACACAGCAACAAAAGGTGGGGAGGCAAAGCCATCTTTGCTAAGGACATTTGTTCAATGAGTCCAATTAAAAGGCAACATAAGCACATTTTTAGCATGTCAAACATACCTGCTGTTTTCCTGGCAGGGATGCATGAGGGGCTTCATATTTCATCTGTTTACCTTGGTGATGCTGCCTGATGCTCTCTTGCATCAGATGCCCAGACAAACACATTTTCACACCGAACATAATTTTCTCTTTTTGCTTTATAATTTTAACTTGCAATAAAAGCCATGGAATCTCTCTAGCTTATGAACCACAATGACAACTTTTTGAAATGTTATATTTGTGATCAGTATTTGATTTAGATGCAGAGCAGAAGAAGAAATGTAGAAATGTTTAGTAAGGTTTTATTTGAATACAGTAAATATTTTTGGTGACATTATTATCAAGCTAGCTCAAACATCTTCAGGAATTAATTTCCTCTTTTTTTTTTTTCCTTTTTTTTTCTTGTTGCATATTCCAAATTTTTTATTTCTCCTTGATTTTGTTTGCATACTTTTGAAATAACATCTATAACCAAGAGACAAATGACTTACTATTACAGCTGTATAAAAGGCAAAATTTCCAATTTAGGGGCCAAACTGGAAAATGAGGGACCAGTGAACTATGTGCATTTGGAGCTGGTTTGAAATACAGTATTTCTTCAGGAGCTAATTTTTACCCCCTTTAAGAAATCAGCTAGCATCAAACACCAGCAAACACTGCATTTTGCAAGGTCATGAATCCATCTCTCCTGATTTTTTTGTTATCTGAAACCCTTTCCTGGGCTTTGTACTCTAAACCTACACTCTGTAGAGGTGAATGCAAGAATGCCTGGAGGAGAAGGGATAACAGCACAGGATAAGGAAGAGACACTTTCTTGGAAACAGATTTCCTGGGGCTGTAAATTGGGAGTGAAGCCAGGCTGGGGGATTAAGGTCTGAGTGTCCTCGTGAGTTTTGTGAGTTCATCCAGATTTCCATGCTGGGGATATGTCTTTCTGTAATTAATGGGCCTTAAGCTCATGTGTGAATAGGAAGCCTGTGAACAACCCTTCCTGGAGCCAGAATTTTGTAGCTTTGGGACTCAACTCTACTTGGTCTCAGTGTTGCTAAAAGCAAGTTGCTCTTTTTGTGGAGCTGCCAAGAGGAAGCACTTGGGACTGCTGGGAGAACTGAGTTCCCAATGCAATCTTAGAACAAAGACTTTAAATACCCAAATCCCCAAAATTCCATGTGTCCTCTCTTTTCTGCTTCTCACCTCTCTCTACATATTCCTCTCTCTGGCTCTTTTGGTTTCCTTCTTTAGCCCATGAGAGCGTTGGTTTACTCCTTCAAGCTCTGTGTGGATGGAGCAGCTCCTGCCCTCTTGTGCAGCCAGCAGAGGAGGTGGTGTGGGTCCCCTTTGCTTTTTATATGAGTGGCACAAAGGTCACATAGGAACATCTGTTTCCAAATAATTATTATTCCCAATGCACAAGAACTTTCTACATATGTGCTGCAGTGGCCTCCTGGTGGTTTCTGAAGCAGATCCCAGTGAGGTCAGATGGCCAGGACAAGGGTGGCTTAAGAAGACACAATTTCATTCTCATACCCTACAGAAGTCATGGGCTGATCTCTTTTTCTCATCCATACTTTGCCCAGGCTTTTCTTCACCATCCACTGTCATATCCCGTGTCAACAGCATTTTTCTTTCTCCTATCAACAGGTATTTTTTCTTTCCTATAAGCCTATTACTTTCTGTTTACTTCACTTCATCACCCTTGCTTGTCTTTACAATTTTTTTAATGTTTTGCCACCTTTTCTCTGTTTATATTTTCAGTAACCTCAATCCTGTGATGGAGCAGAAGGAATAAAAATAACAACAAAATCCCTTACTCTTTTCATTTCTTAGATCAAAGATGACTGAGCAACCAAGGGGGAGAATTCAGGGCAGCCTTTGATGCACATTATTGATGTTGGCTTAGCATGAAAATCTCCTTGTGCTATATTTGGGCCAATTATCAGAGGTCCACACAATTAACCTGAGACACCCTAGCCCCATGTGAAACAATGAAATTTAAGGACTAGGGAGGTTAATTCAAATCTTAGATGTTTCTGTGATAGGAGATTACTTACCCTGTTCCTTTGTATTTTCTGGCAATCTTTTGCTGAAGGTTTTGATTGAAGCTGAGCTTGGCAGCCTGGCTCTTGCTGACATCCCTCACTGCCTGCCTCTCCCCTGGACTCTGAGCCCTGCAGCTCTGCTGGTCCTGCATTAGAGGTGCTTTGGCTCTCCCACCTTTCAGCTTCCCATGGGAAACACTTCACTGACATCGAGCTTCTGCAGCACCCTTCACAGCACTGAATCACTATCTTACCTCCACAGCCTCCTGCTTATATTGTTTGTGGTTTTTTTCCCCTTTTTCCTCTTTGTACCCAGTTTCTAAAGCCCAAGTTTGGGTCTAGACAAGATTTCACACTGCAGAGACAGGAATCACAGTTCCCTCTTCAGTGGGTGCAGGGATTTTCTGACTCCAGCCACTTCTCAGAAAACTCAGCATTATCTGTAGCTATGAATATAATCTGTCTTCTCCATGCAGGACTTGAGAAACTGCACCAGTGTCCAATCTGGGGCTCCCCAGGACAAGACGGGGACAGACTGGAGTGGAAAGCTACCAAAAACAGTCAGGGAGACCTCTCTCTGTTTTTTAATTCACAGGCCTCAGTGTGTAATTTTATTCAGTGAAGATATCATGGCTCAGATCCACAAAATGATGTATCCAGCTGCCTGGGTCTCTTTGGGATCATCCATTCAGAGCTGCTGTGAAAATAGACCCCTCTGGGCCTTGCTTCCTTGGAGCTGGCTGGTGTTTTCACAGGATCAGGTATGTGAACATTTGGAAGATGGCTCCCCCCTCCCTCATACCATCCTCTCCCAGTGCTTCCTTCTCCACAGCTGGCTCTTCCTGTGCTCAGAGGCAGGACAGCCAGCCTCCTGCCTCCTCCTTACCTTGACCCTGAGAGCAGAACTGGTCCCATTCATCCATGCTATGGCACTGGTTCAGGGCTAAAAGCCAGCCTAAAGATGCACCAGCCAGTCTCCAGAGGATGGTCTGGAGATACATTCAAGCAAGAAGGTTTGTCTTGCAGGTGTCCTGAAATTTCTGGAAGAGCACAGACAAGGTCTGGACTGCATCAGAGTCAGACCTTCTACACATCCCTCTCAAGGGCCTGCAGAAACTTCTTTTGTTACTTGTAGTCTGGCATGGAGCCTGCTGGCACACACAGCCCTCCTCCCCTTTTGTGGCCTCTGACAGAGGCAACTGACAAAGCTTTTACCTATACCTGACAGGTCTACCATCAGACAGCACTGGGCAGCTGATGTGGTTTCCTATGAGCACCTTCTCAGGAGCTGGATTGTTTCTGCAATCAGGTTTCTTCTAATGGAGGAGGAAACATTCCTCTTGCACCCCTGGGCATAATCCCATACATCAGTCATAGGCACAACTTTTGTGTCTGGGGACTCCTTATGTCTTATTCCTTTTTTACAGCCCTAAGTTATGATGAGAGTTTTGTCAGCGCTTCTAAGTTTTGTCTTTCTTCCCTATATGTACAGTCCATTGTTTACCAGCTGGTGTGTTCCCACTCTGGCTTGAGGAAAGCAACTTTTATTTTAGGTGGACTCAGATCCCTTTTGAGAGGTCAGATTGCCACTTGCAGCAATGAATTTCTTCGTGGTGAGCAGCTGCAGTTCAGAATTTTTGCTGCACTTGCTGCACTGGTAATGAACTCACCTCCAACTGAACAGGTCTGCCTCCTGTCTTGGAACAAAAATGCATAGAGAATTTTTACTTGTTTGTGCCTTGGCATATGGCAGCTATGGGTTTCCTAAGCCCTTTTTTTGTTCATTATATACTTTTTTGTTATATGTTTAACTTTGACTATATAGACAGACATCCATCAGCTTATTAATCTGCAAAGCACTTTCCATTCACACTGGCTGGGCTTAACAACCCTGGAATGTTTCAGAAGACTGGAAGGCTTGTTACTCACAGGATCCTCAAAGTGGGAGACAGATAACAAATACTGCATCAAATCATCCAGCCCCACTCTTGTCAAGAGGCAATTTTCTCTTTTACTCATCATTGGACTGTTGAACCAGTTCAAACCCACCTGCCAGCAGAACTTGTGAAAGATGAGCAAACAGCAGCTCAGTCAGCTGAGGGAGAGCTGGGTCTCTGCCGTGTCTCACACACTGTGTCACCTTCATGGCATGTCCCCTCAGGAACACCCAGGGCTGCAGGGAAGGGTGGCAAAGCAAACCTGTCCCCCTCAGGGTCACAAGCTCCAGGCCAGGACGCAGGCAGTCACAGGAGCTGCCTGTAACAGGAGCTTGGTAAATTTGTCACTTCTTATTCTGAGGCAATTTTGCAGATGAAAAGAAGGCTTGAGTCCCCAGGGCTCTCCATCTGGCACCTTTCATGAACACTAAATAATTTAGTAAAGAAAGTCTTTACATGTTCAGTGCTCCCTTCCTGTGTCTGATACAGCTCAGTAAAAACCCTGTTGAAAATAAAAATGCCAGACAATAATGCTTTCTAAACATAGTCTGAACACCAAATATTGTTAGAGTTACCTTCATCTGACCTTTGGTCACTGTGTTTTGTTAATCCAAATCTACACAGTCTTAAAACCAGACTTACACCTGTTGTAATAGCTTTGTCTTTGTTAATTACCTATGCTGCAGTTTGGATATCTTAGCAGGTACTGTGAAAAAGCCTTTCTTTGTGAAGAAGTTCTTTATTCTTTTTAGATTCTGCAATCTTCTTAAACATGGTTGCTAACTGCTGTTTTCCTGTGCAAAATAGTTGCTTTCCCCCGTGTGCTATCCCTCATGTTCTTTCAGTTTTATATAGAGAATGAAAAGCCTGCCTGAGCTCCACATCCCAAATGCTCCCAAAAAAATGGTTGGTATGTCTGGACAACCACTTGGAGAAGTCTTCAGAGAAACTTGATTTGAAACCTAGGGGTGCTCAATACTGGCTGAAAAGAACCCTGAAAACCTGAGAACAAAAGACATGCCCCTGCCCAGGTATTTCAAGCAGGGGATCTACTGACATCACTGTTTCTGAAAGCTTTTATTCTTCTTTCCTTTTGTCTTCACCAGGCACAAAGGATACAAGGGAAAAATGATAGGACTACTACTTTTCAATACTCACAGATTTTCCAGTGTACCTGCAACAGTGGGGTCTGGGAACCAGTGACGGGATGCCTGTTTTTTAGGGGTTGCCAAGAGGTGTGAGGCTGCTCTTCCTGGAAGCCAGAGGAGAGTCCATGCTGTGGGAAGGAAGGTTACTGAAATGGAGGGATGGGAAGCCCTGCTGAGAGGGGCCCTTCCTGCTGAAGGGGTCCTTCTCCCAGATAAAAATGCATTTACATTCAAGGAAAGGATTTGGACAGATTGTATTGTGTTATAGAAAGGGACAGCATTGACTGCAGATGTTCAGAGGAGCCTTGGGGAAAACCATTTTTAATGAGCCACAAGACGCATTTCTTGAACCTGGAAGAGTTTGTCATTCCTCTGTCCAAGTTTAATCAGAATATATTTACTCCAGTCAGAAGCCCTATTCAGCAGGTCCTTACAGCCTGTTGGAGTCCATAGGAGTTGAACACATGCTTCAATGCTTTCAAAGCCACTGATATAAATTTCCCCCCCCAGGTTCTGTGTTTCTCACACACTGGTCTGTGCATGGACTGAAGCAGTCAGTGGAGCTGCCCTCAGATCACAGCACTCCAGGCCTTGCAGCCTCTGCCAACTCAAATCTCACCAAAAGCCACAAGGAAACATTAGGCGACCGATTTTGCCAGTGAAAGACACAGAAAACGGGTCTTCAAAGGCTCGGCGGTGCAGAGTCAGCAGACACTCGCTCCCGGCGTGCGCGGGGAGGTTCTGGCCGGGGAGGGCCCGGCAGAGGGGGCGCGGCGGGGGCAGCGGCGCCGGCCTCGCTGCGCGGGAGGGGCGTCAGGGCGGGACTCGGCTCCTGCCGGGGTGAGGGAGCAGGGCTGGTGCCAGCGGCCAGCTGGCATCTCCCCTGGCCGGCCCCACGTCCCAGTTCTGGCCTTGCCAGCTGCCCTTCTCACACGTACTGTCTACTCTGCAGGAACTGTCCCATCAGCAAGGCAGAAAATTTGAGGAGGTATCGTTTTGTCCCTCTGTCCATGGTAGAACTGGCTAATTTACAGCCTACAGATCTAAGTCTCTAAGAAACCATTTGTCCAGACCCTTTGATAGAGATGTGCTGGATGGGTCCTGCTATGTCCTAGTCTGGGTTAGGAAATTGTATTGCATCCTTGGGGCAGGAACTGCCTCTGGATTGAACTCAAACCAGGAGCAGTTGCATTTAGAGACCAAGATCCACATTTGGCGCTCTGGCCATCAGAACGTAATGTGGGTGAATCAGGCTGCACAGGGAATTGGAGGTGTATTTATATAACTCACCTCCCCACAGGTCAAATTCCCTCTTGGAAGGAGAAGCTCCAGCTTTTTGGCACATGGACCATCTCCGAATATTGCTAGGAGTATTGTAGGCTTACAGGGAAACTTGATGTTTCCAGCCCTTCCCAAGCTCATCAGAGAGCAAATGGAAAACAATAACTTCTGTAAATGCACCTTCTGGGAGCTAGGAGCAGCAGAGCAGAGGAGGTGAAACCCAGGAGATTTGAAGGGTATAAAAGCTATGGTATTGAAAGAGAAAATTCTTGTATATTAACATAATTGGACATAATTACACCTTTGATCTTTTCCATATTTATGAAATAGTGAACGGGGAACCTTGAAGAAAACCAAGGAAGAAATCACCCTATTGAACACTCCCTGTGAACTGAGGTCCACTGTAAATCACATTCCTCTGCTTCCAGCACCTCACCAGAAGGGCTGAACTGCCCTCAGTGCTTCCAGCTTCATTAATGTCAGCTCTGCAATGAGCTCTGCCAGGCCAGTGCTGACCAGGCTACATTTTGAAAATCACAGGAAAAGCAGAATAATCTGACTACTTGGACTGCACAGGTCTAGTGACGTGGGCTAAGTTTTTCTTGTCTCTGCATCCCGTAATACTAATCCCTGACTGTGATTTACCTAGGATAATAGACACTGCTCCACTAGCTGTTCTTGCAATTTTAGTTGTGACAATTACGAAAAAAATAAAAGCACATCTTTCAAGTATTTAAAAATATAGCCTTTTAATTTGGTGCCTAATTTCCTGGTGAGCTGGAAGGTTATGGGCATCTGCTAGGATAACTCTGTTATTGCAACACAAAATGTTTGTAATACTGATGTGTGTTTTGAGAACAACATGGGTAGTTTTACTACAGAAATAAGCAAACAGAAGGATGAATGGAAATACTGTTCAATTGAGAGTCCCTCATTGATAAAATACCTGTCACATACTTTTGCCTGAAGCACACAGGCACATTTGTATAGCAACGTGGCAAGTGGTCCACTAATCATATTCCAAGTAAGTCCTAAAAAGGAAAATTCCTACAATCTTCAAATCTATAGAGGAGCAGATGGATGATGGCAAACTCTAAGTGCTTTACTGGCTGCCTGCCTGCCATCCTCTGAACAAGGGCTAATAATAATACCACTTAAAAGAGCCGCTGAAAGGTTAGATTAGTTTCACTGCTGCAATTTGCAAATAATCCAATATGTGAGTTTACTACATCCTTTGCTATGACCATGGTCAACAAATTCCTGGGTGCAGTATGTTTACTCACTGATAAGGGTTTGTGCTCACCTTTCAGCAAGAAGAAATCAATAGAATGGATCTGGGTCCTTGTAAACTCACTGATAAAATACAAAGGAAGTTTCACCAACCATTTCTTTTTACAACTCCCAGTTTATTCAGTCAGGGAGCAGGGAGGAAAGCCTGCTCCCACTCACCTTCTGGCTTTTTCTGCAGCTTTTTAAGTCTTTCTTGACAGGAGTTTGGAGCCTTTAAGTTTTGCATGTGAACAGAGGGAAGCATTGTCTCACCTTGAACTCCGGGGCAGGCATGTGGTAAATCCTGGAGTGGTTTGCACAGCTCTGCCCTGTCAAGGCCAGGGACTATGAGGACCTTTCCTGCAATCACTCAAGGGCCTTGGGGCTTCATGCTGCCCCTGGCCTGGCCAAAATATTGCAGCCATTCTCATCCCCAACAAAACATCCTGCTCTGAAGGAGGCAAGCATGGGATCAGCAGTAAATGGAATGAAATCTCTCTAATCAGACACCAAACAGAGACAGGGCTACCAAAATTAAATAGCTGGCAAATAACTCTGGATTTATGGGGTTCAAAATGAGCAAGTTTGATTTTTCTCTTTTCTGTCCTCCTTCATTTCTTACATGATGGGGTCTGTGAACCTTTATGTCCAGAGCCATGAACAACCATTGCCCTCTGTCTGAGGGTTAATAACCTCAGGTTTGGATTTTACTAGCATACAGGGAAGGCCATGTTTTCACATGAAACCATCACCACAGAAAATGCATAAGAAAACAAAATTATCTTGGAATGACATAATATTGTGGATTAACCCCAGCTGGCAGTTACATCCCACACACCTTTCACTAGCCCCAGTGGGATGAGGGAGAGAAACAGAGGCATAAAAGTGAGAAAGCTCATAGGTTGAGATAAAGACAGTTTAGCAGATAAAGCAAAAGTTGTACACACAGGTAAAACAAACCAAGGAATTCACTCATCACTTGCCCTTACCAGGCAGTTGTTCAGGACAGCAGGGCTCCATCACCTGTAATGGTGACTTGGGAAGGCCAACACAGTCCAGACTCCTCACTGGTGGGGCAGTGCAAGAAGCATAAAAGGCCTTGGCTCTGTGTAAACCCTGTTCAGCAGTAACTAAAACATCCCTGTGTTGTCAGCACTGTTCCCAGCACAAATCCAAAACATAGCCCCACTTTACTGTTGTGAATAAAACTTACTCCATCCCAGCCAAATCTGCCTCATTTTAATTCCAAATAGATTCAGAAAACCTCTGAAGATAAGAAAGATGAGGATTGGCACCCAGAAAAATCACCATGGCCCTTGGATCTGTTTGAATTGACCAGTGTGACACAGAAAACACTTGTTCTGTGCTTCCTGAACCTGAGATCTCCAGGACTCTAAATGGCCCATCCTGCTCAATCTGTTAATTTCTTCACTTGTTTTCCTCTCTCTAATCAGCTCTTTAGAAATGAGTATTTCTTCCATTTTAATTGTGAGTAAACAGGAGCCATCCCAGCTACACCTTCCTCACCAGTTCCTGCTCAGACCATTGAAACGACCAAGTTTCCCTGTTTGGTCACCTTAGGACTCCTACAATCTCCTGGGCAGGACAGGCAGGTTGTGATGCCCTTGCCACTGGATGATGTTACTAGCAGGCTTTCAATCCTTCTGGTGATCTTACTTTTTGATACTGATGTGTCATCTCTGCCAAGCAATCCAAACAACACAGGCAGGATAGGGAATTGCTGTACAGGGAACTTCTTATACTAAATGGAAGCAAAATAAATCACAAAATCCATCCATAACACTACACTAACTCACACTTTGCAGAGTCAGTGAATATTTTTCCCTTCCAGCAAGAACTTCCAGTCCTCCCCAGGGAAGCACACCAGGCCAACTAACCTCACTGCACTCTGGTGCACCCATACACAAAGCCCAAGGAACCACAGCAATCCCCTGCTCACCTGGGAACTGATCCCAGCATCACCAAACAGGCTGGTGCAGGACTGTGTTATTGCCACTGCTGTCAATGCTAGCCCATCTGTTTGGACCTTTTAATACTTTCTGTCACAGGGAGGTTCTGCACTGCTGGTGTTTGCAGCCAGCCTTTGAAATGTTGCAGAAGGAATCCCTGGAGCTATGGAAATGCATTTTCTTTTTCCACAAGAATTCACCTAGATTTTGCTGAGTTATGAATTTTGAAAACGGCAATTTCTCTTCTGTCCTTTCATGTTTCTCCTGGAAAAGGTTAGTCGTGTATTTTCAGACTAATTGATCCTGACTCTTCTTGTGCCTCAAAGCAAGTCTGCAGGGCGGGGTTGAGAGTGCTGGGAGGGGCAGCCCCAGACCCATGGACAGGACAAGCTTGTCCAGCAAGAGCATGGCAGAGCCTCCAAGCTGGGAGAGTGAGGGTGAGCTGGGGTGGCCTCAGGTGCCCTGTGAGTCCCTTCCAGGTCTGATAACCAGCTCTGCCTGCACAGGATGTTGTGGAAACATGGAAAGAGAGACTTGGGCTCTTATATCTTCCCCTCTCCTCCGGTCTCTGGGTGTGACCCCTCACCCCATCAGCAGCTTTGCACAAGGGCCATGTGCTGTGACCAGACCTGGCAGAGGTGGCCAAGGTGGTGGCAATGCCCAGGAGTCAGCGTGCCCTCACTAGCAACACTGTATAATAAATGCACACACAAAAAGACAAGAGCAGACATAAAATAATTCTGGTTTTACCACTTTTTTTTTTTTTTTTTTAATTACACAGAAAGTGACACTTAGCAATACATTAAAAGAATTCTATTTAAGCTTCAAAGTCATGCATTGGAGATGAAAGAAAGGGGTGATTAGTGTGCAACCTTAATTCTGTCCCCTATCTGCATTATGCTACAGAATTTAATTGTTGAAGCACTT
Source organism: Cettia cetti (assembly GCA_013401135.1). Lineage (NCBI taxonomy): Eukaryota > Metazoa > Chordata > Aves > Passeriformes > Sylviidae > Cettia > Cettia cetti. Next base: position 19,892 of record VZUI01023017.1, read on the forward strand.
GTGCCTCGGGGACAGTCCAAAATGGGAGCTCAAGAGGCAGAATCAAGACAATTTTTATGCAGCATTAATTTCTCAACATTGCAGTACACAGGTTTTGCATTCTGAGTAGCTTCTGTGAATGTGATTTTAAAATTAAGAAAAAAAGTCTGCAGGAAAGGAAGTACAATTATTTATGAATGGGAAACTGAGATGTGGAGCAATTAAGAAAGCTCTTCAGAATCACATAAAAAATGGCAGTGGAGAAGAAAATGAAATCCAGTTTCCCAGTAGAGTTTTTGGTTGCAGGAAGCTGACCCATGGTAGAATATTTCTGTGCAACCGTTGTTTAAAATAAGATGATTTATGATTTTTATAAACAACTTTAATCTATAACGTTTGTGTTTTTTAAGTTGTTGGACTGTCTCATGTACTTCAAAAGAAAAAATGTCTATGTCCTAAAACATGTGTAACAATAACTTGAATTATATAGGAATGTCCTTTCTACATTTTCTAATATCCAACTTATTGCATTAATTTTTTTCACTGCAAGGTGAGTTAAGAAAATGATGGCACTGGGACAAGCTTTTCTTACAGGCCACCCTTCCCTCCACACTACGCCCCTGGTTGTGGGGGCCTGTGGGATGTGGGAGGCTTTCTGTGCTTCTGGTAAGTGATGCTCAGCACCATTTCCCAGGAGAAGTAATTGTCCATTAGTTTTCCCTCTTTGCATGTGTGCACATAGCAAAAAAGAGCCTGGCAGGCACTATCTGAGCCTGGTGAGGAAAGAAAAAGGTGCTGCAATGCAGCCCACACCAGGACCCCACTGGTCCCCCTGGCTGACCTGGAGGGGCATGAGCAAGGAAACAACAGTGCCTTGGAAGTAGTTGTGGAGTCTGCTTGTCTCAAAAAATCATTCTCAGTAGACAAGGGCTTTTCTGCTGGACTGGGTGACCTTTCTCTGGCTAAGGGGCTGCTGTGAAGCTGCTCTGACAGCTGAGCGTGAAGCCTTGGCCTGTCTTGTGAGGAAGCTCAGTGGTGGGGTCCCAGTTGCTTCAGCAGAAATGTCCTTGTGGCTACATCCCTCTTTGATCCTTTCCAAAATGCCCCATCCAGGTGCCCTGTGGCCACCACAGCCCCTGCATCCTCCAGGGAAGGACAGTGTAGGAGGGCAAACAAAATGTGCATTTTCCTTCTGCCACCATGGAAGGGATCCTAAGAGGCACATTGCCCCCATCGCTTTTTCCCCAGCCAGTTTCCAGCTCACAGGGGAAGTGTAGCTGTTTTCCCTCCAGCCCTCTGAGTTCAGGAGCTTCCTCTCCTTCCCTCCTCCTGCCAAGTGCCCAGTCCTGGTCTCTCTGTGCACGGCAGCACCCAGGTGACCCTGCCCAGCCCCACATACCTGTGTACCCTCTGGTGATGAGAGAGCTGGGAGCCAGGGCAGGGATGCCTAGGGGACCTCCCTGCCATCAATCCAACCTCCTCCAGGACTGCTGCCTCCAGTTTTCTCTAGGAAATGACTGTGAGCTTTGGGGATTTTGTCCCATCCCAGGACACAGTTCTGCAGCCTCTGTTTGTTTGCACAGATCTGTCTGCCATTAGCTTTGTGCTTTGTGCAAACAGCCAGGAGGCACAGCTGGTGGCAGGCGCCAAGGTTCCTGGGCTCCCACAGAGGTACTGCTCTGTGTTTATGAAGGCTAACGCTGCAAGGGTTAAGCTGTATGTCTGAGCCAGCAGGGATAAATCAAAAAAATCTTCTCTCTTCAGCTTCTCTTCATCTACATATATGGCCTTCAGCTCAGCCTCCCACTAGATTACAAACGCATCCCCACAGCTCCCTGTGAAAGAGCCAGGGCTTGACTGAATCTCTCAGAATACTTTAGGTACAAGATCATCCTCCCCTTAGCTGGGACTCTGAATAAAACCATCCTGATGCCCAGAAAGCATCACTTAACCAGTGTTTCTTTTTTTTCCTGCATGCCTCAGTTCTGCCATCGGGACACCAGGTACACACAAAAGCCTTTATTTACTATGAGGGATTTATGGCACAGCCAGAAATGGAAGGAAATGCTACTTGATGCCTTGAGATCACTTTACAGCTCCCATCCCACGCAACCACCTTGGGAACTGTGAACTGCTTTGTGGACCCTTTTGCAGAAGAAAAATCCATCTTTCCCATCTTTCCAGGTCACACTTTCTTTTTCAGCCTCCCTGAGGATGCAGCTCATCCCTCACAGCTGAGTAACTGCAGAAAACTGGGGACCCTGGTCAGTACTGTTGGGTAAAGAAGAGGTGAGGAGGTGAGGAAAGCTGGGAAATCATTCTGTGGAGGTCTCTGGAGCAGCTCAGATGTTTTCCTGAAGTTCAGGACAAGCTCACTGAAGCAACTGGGATGTTCAGCAGAGGAAGAAGATCAATCCTTTTATTTCCTCCTGGAGTTGTTGTGTCTCACTCTTGGAGAGGTGTTGACCATGGCTTTTTCTCCACGGCAGACTACGGGCCAGAGGGCTGATGCAACCCTCAGTGGGAATAGACAGAGACATCTAAAGTGACCAATACCCATAAAAACTGAATTCAGGCTTTTACTTTGCAGCTGATCCCAAAGAGAGTCAAGGGCTTCTTTGTATGGTGAGGATTACCCATGGGCTCATATCCAGAACAACAAGCTGGACTCACTCACCACCCCCAGCACTCATCCTTTGGGAAGGATGGATGCCAGCAATATATCTAACAGGGATGTGAGGAAGATGAAGATTCCAGTTAACTCCATTGAACATTGCAGATGGATGAAGTTCTGAATGTCTCCCTGCTAAAGCATTACCAAAGGCACTGCTGAACTTCCTTGTGTCTCTTATGTTGCTCCCTTTCCTTGACCAAATGAAAATTGGCCAGTTTGGTCCTAAACTCCTGGAATTCTGTGGAAGTCAATGATAAATTCCAGCCAGTTTGTAACGTTGTTAATGAGAGTTAATTATCTTGGATGGGAGAGCATCCCTACAGGACTTCAGCATGCAGACACCATGCTCTGTAAAAAAAGAAAAAAAGGAGATAAAACTGTGATAGTAAAAAAGAACTTGTTTTCTGTGAAACAGATGCTAAAATATTACTAATACCCTGACAGACTAAGCAAAGCTACAAGCCGAAGAAGAATCTTGTTTGTTAAAAACAAGCTTTGACACATCTTTCTGAACTGCTTCTTCGCCAACTGTCTTACCCCATCATGGGATGTCTGAGTTGGGCTATGGTCTCTTCAAGGCTATAGAGCCTTTGTCTGTGATACAGACAAAAAAATTCCTGTCCAGCACTGAGCCCAGACAGATATTTTTGCCTTTGCTACAGTGTCCCACACTGACTGCAGCAGGGCATCAGCTCAGCACCAGCCTGGAAGGTCACTGCCTCACTCGTGCTCACCCAGGAGACTGGGGATGCTCCATCTCCAAGACCAAGCCAGGGACACCTCTGCCCTCATCCAGGGGCTGAATCCAACCCTGGGCTAAGTTATCCTGTGGCTTATAGTGCAGTGTCTAGGTTGGAGGCTTGAGGTTGGAGGGGATACCCTGAGGCTCAGGAGTGTATTCTGTCATTTTTACTCAACCTGCTGTTTCTATTTGCATTATCTCCATGGCAGGGTCTGCTGAGGTTTGTATGTGTGAAACAGCAGTTGAAATACAACGTGGCCTCTTTGCCTATGTTCTGGATGTTGTGACATTTCCATGTTATCTAGATAAGACCCAACCTCATCAGATCCCAACCACTTCCAAGAAAGTGCAATGTCGTGCCTGCTCCCTGCAATCTCCCAGGCACGTGACACCAGAGAGGTTTTTTCTCACCACAGCTTACAAGCTGTTACAGCATGTTTACTATTCTGTTTTGTCCCCACCTTGCAGTCTATATTTAGGACTGGTTTGTAGGACTGATTGCTGGGTCTGCCATCGTGCATGGGCCTCGACCCTGAGATGCAGGTGGCTCCATTCTTCCCATTGTTTCATTGTTAAATCACTAATTCATTTTACATCAAAATGTCAGACATTATTTTGAAAGCCTTATTCACAAACATGAGCATTTACTTATATTAATAATCTTCCTTATGTTATGGGTGTGCTTCCATGCCTATTCAATGAATAAAAGAGTATGACCTCTCAGTCACACTGTCAGGAGGCAGATCTAGCTCTAATTTTGGTTTTACCCATTCCTGATTCTCTCAAGACTTCCAAAAAGTCATATCTGTACCTGATTCTTTCTGAGCCTGACAGGAGGCATGTACAAACACAGGCAAGGAGCTCAGTGCCAAGGTATCATCTTGTCAGTCCACACATAAGGAATGTTGGGCCAATTTGTCCTTCACCTCAGCTACAGCACGGATTTAACCCTTAAGAGTGCCATGAAGAGCTCAAGATATGCTGCTTCACTCTGACTTGAAGAGAGAACATATTATTTTCTTAGGACTTCCTCAAAGTCTGAGGAAGCTGACAATAATTATGAGGTTAAAAACAGGGGGCAAAGCAATTATGGCTAACTTGCAGTCTCATATTTCTGTGGAAGATCAAAGTAACCTATGTACTAGAGGAAAGACTAATTTCCAGTGCAGTGTTTCATACCACTTCTGCAAATGTTACTCCATCCTTAGTCTAAAGTAGATTTTTCTACAGAAGTTGTTCTTCCAATATCATATATTAACATACATTTCCATCTCCCATATATATATATCTCTATAGATACAGATATATTTTTACATATATATGTTCATTCCAGCTGTATCAGTCCCATCTCCTCTTTTAATATCAATCTTGGTTTATGACCTCAAGTAATTTGAAAGAGGAATACAGCTTGTAGTTCTGAGCTTCTCAATTTGGTTTTAAGGCCACAAAACAAAATCTTAACTAAAACTTCTTTCAAGGATTGTAGGATTGTCCAGTCATTAAAAAGATGGTACCTCTTTCTGAGGCACATCTTGCTAGCCATCAGAGTGACATGTTGTACCAGCATGTATCTCCTATTCAGATTTATTAGTGATGGATGTTAAATAAATTTGTTCTAGGAATTAAGACCAGCCTTATTACATTTAAACTCATAACTCTGACATTGCTTCTCTTTTTTATGTTTGAGCAACTTGAAAAACTTTGTTTTAATAGTTTGCATACAAAACACACACTGGCATGTCAACATTTTAAGTACAATTACATTTTGACAGCATGGTGGTACAATGAATGAGGTGAGACAAAAGAAAGAGTCCTTGGTTAGGCTCTAAATAACTGACTAATGCTCAGGTTTTATGTCCCCTTTAACTTTCACTGGCACGAAGTAACTGAGTGGGTCAATTAATCCCCATAACAGAAAGCAATTGCATTGCTTTTCTAATCCAGGCTACAGAGAAAAAAACCCCACTGTGTTGTTTACAAAGAAAGCAACTGCTGTACCAAGACAGGGTCCTGGACAATTTATTTAGTGTCAGTTTGTGACAGCCCCCAAGATCTGTGCTGCCATGTCTGTGCATTTAATGTCATGGACCTGGACATAATTGCTTGTCACAAATGTTGCAAAGTCCATTAAAGAGCTTATTCCCTTCAGGGGAGAACCAGAGCTGCACCTGTGATCCGTGGCAGTGGCTTTGTCTGCAGAGACCTGAGGCAGGACTTTCTCATCCTTTGTTCCATGGCCCATCAGATATCAGATATGAAATATTCCTATCACCTTAAGCAGCTGAGAGATTTGCTCTGATGGCTTGTTGAGGAGTGTGCTCAGGTGGTGGAGAGGAGTTTTATGGTTCATTATCCCTATTGCAAGAATGGTCACATGCATTGTGCACTGAAACATAATCTGCTCTTAAAAAAAATTATTATATTCGAATTATTAGATAGCAAATTTCCTCATTAGTCTTCCCACTGTGTTCACTGCCATAATATCTGAGGTCTACAGCTAAAACAGGAGGTGTGAATACACTGAGTGTGGTGGTGCCTGGCTTTTGACACTGAGCAGATTAAAGATGTTTCCTACCTACAGGTAGGAGCTGGGTGGCTTCTGGGCACCTAGAATAGGAGGTACCAACACTAAGGTGAGATAAAGATGTAATTTGAATTTTTTCCTCAGACTATTTTGTCTTTTAGTCCTAAGTCCCCCTCAGGAAAATGTGAGGGCTAAGTACTGCAAAAAGAAGATTGTTATATATGCTTTTTTCTTTTCAAAGAGGAGGCAGTTCTCATTACAGCCAGCAATATAATGAATGGAACGTTCATCCAGGATGTAGGTGATAGGTTAAATTCCTTTCTATTACTGTGGAAATGTCCCACTGATTTAATATATATTATCAGTTCTTCTTTGATCCAGTGAATGCGCACAGTGATCAGATGCTGTGTTTTTTACAGACTGTCCATTTTTGCTGGCTTTAGCTCCTTCTTCCCACGTAGATTTTGCATCATATCCTGTCTTTGATAGTATTAATAGTTTCTTTGCCACTACCTTGGTGCTGTGAAGCAGCATTAAACCTCAAAATAAATCTGCTCAGGATTCATTTAGACAATGGTTTGTTTCATTTTCTGTTTTATTTTAATAAGCCATCCTTTAAGTATGTAAGTTTCTCTGTATGAGCCTTTATATATGTGTGCCTGTGAGTAATGCCTCAGCACCACGTAAGTCCCTGAGGTTTGTTTCCCAGTATCTGTCCCTGTTAGAGGCAAGAGGAGTTGGCCACTGAGCAGCATTAGAGAAAAGAGAGACCAATTCCCATGGCAGCAGCCTGGAGAGAGGAAAGGCAGGGCCTGTGGCTGGTGTTTTATTGATTGCAATGCAGTGCCACTCCAGACTGACATGAGAGAGGTTGTCTGACGGGCTCTGAAGGTTTGGTGGCCTTGTCCCTGCTGAACATCAACTATCTTGCTTTAGTGAGAGTGTAACTGGGAAGCTGCAGGTGCAAATCTTAGGGGGTTACTTTAGAGATGAGGATGTTGAAAGGCTCATGACAGTAAAAGTAACAACACAGAGATGGAGGTGCTTTGTTATGAATTCACATCTTTTTCAGAGGTCAGATTGACATCTTCATGCATGGCTGCAGTGTAGCTCCAACACAGGACACAGAATCACTGCAAGTGGATCACAGGAAATGGCATTCCTGCAGGTTAGGCACAGGCCCTCTGCCACAGATTCACCACTTTCCTTCACATTTCACCTGTGTAGAGTCTTACATGCCATGGTAGGGCCAAGGGCTTTTGCTTGATGTGTGAATGTGTGAAGCAACAGGAAACAAGGCTGCTCAGGATTCGTCTTGATAAAATTCCCTTTTTTTTTTTTTTTTTTTTTTTTTTTTCTGAAACTCAATTGTTGGCTGTCTAATTAGCCAGCATACTTACCAGTGCTCATTCAGATAAAACTGGTCTAGGGGAAAGCTGGTGCTTCTAACTCATCATTTGCAACTGTATGAGACTGCAACTGTATCAGATGTCCCCTTATGAATATGACTGGCAACGTTTAATAATTAATGTTTCCAAAAAATGAGCTGATGAGGCAAACAATACTCGTTTTCTTCAGAGAAAAATCAGCCTTTCTGGTATGATTAATTCATAATCATCTGCCTTGAATTACAACACAACAAAAACTATTTCTTCCAGTCTTCTATGTAGAAATAGGGAAAGAAATAGTTAGCATGTGATGACAGAACTGCAAAGGGTATCTTTAGTTCAACCATGTAGTCTGCTACACTAGCCACATGTGGAACTCAATATTTTGATTTCAAATGAGAGCACTTACTACGTTCCTCATTGTATAAATGATTTTGCAGCCATTGGTAAATAGGGTTATGTAAAGGCCTGACTCATGGGATGCTGTATTAAAAAAGGACAAACTGATGGGGGGCATCCCATGAAAGGTCTCAACATTTCTGCAGATTTAATAAAATTATCAAGCAATTACAATCACAAGTTTTGCTAGAATATTTTCCTTTTAATAATGAAGGCAGACTCTCTTAAAGTAGCATGAAAGGAAAAAAATTAAAAAGAAAAGAGTCTGTTATCCTAAATTGACCCTTAACTCATGTTTAGCAAAAAAAAAAAAAAACAAAAAACAGGAGGAAGGGAAAATCTGGACTTCCAGGAAAAAAATCTTATCAAATTCCTAACTAGAAATTATATGAAGAGTAGTATACCATAATCTCTGAGTCTGTCTCTTTAAAACTGTATATCCCATTCTCATCAGGAGTGGTTCAGAAGAAAAATTTTATGCAAAGCTGATACTGCTATTTGTCAAATCTAAGGTTTCAATGGGAAACATCATTGCTTTTTGAGTGCTATGAAATGAAGAAGAAATGCTATTGTTGGTGTTCCTGCTTTGCCTATTATCTTTTATAATGAAGGAATGGTATCCTACTCAAACACACTTTAGTTCAATCACTGATGAATCAGGAGCCCCTCCCATACTCCCATCAAAGATTCTTGAACATCTGCAGAATCTGAGCTTTTTCAACAAAATCATTTCTAATCTCTGTTTTTGAAGAGGAAAAAACTTCAACTTTCAAGTATGAACTGAGTGCAGACTGATGCTATTCTCTGTTATGAGTTGAGATAGTAAATCAATACCACTATGAAAGATGAAATCCCTCCCCATCTCCCACCTTTCATTTCAGTAGGCTGAAGACTGAAGATTGTCTCTGAAGGGTGATTTTAGTGTCAATATTGTTATAAATTTATTTTTCTGACAAAGACTGTGAGGAACATGGAAATAGGACTGAGAGATCCTTCTGGGTCACAGAATTAACCTTCCTGCCATGGCAGCTTCGCAACGTACAGCTGTCTCCAAAAATGAATAGTGCCATTTCTCAATCTAACTTTGTTTTTTTGGCCCACACTATTCTGATTAAAGGCTTCACTGCTTCAGGGTAGGAGGTACTTTCTTCTAAAACCAAGGCCAAGTATGCAAGATCAGCTTATACCCAGTTGAGAGTGTGCCAGCATCACCCTTAAGTGTAAATTGCTCTGCTCCTTTCTTGATGTTAACCCCACAATGAATTTAGCAGTGATCACACCCTGCTCTCAGCTTTCACTCGCCAGACTAAACGAAAGAAGGTCTGTAAATCTCCTTGAAGCTGGTCACCACTACCCTGATCCAGCTGGAATAGTGTAGACTATTTCTAATAAGACTCACCCGTAATGTTATGTAAGTGGCAATAATATTATCCTGGTTTTGTTGGGGAAAGTCTCCTGAGAATTTTCTTTTTTTTTTTTTTTTTTTTTAATTCTGGCAGATCTGAGAAGAAGCAACCAAGAAGAATTATCCAGACTGATGACGTTATTTAAAATATGCCTGTGGGCACCCAGTTAACTGAGTGCCAATTCTTTTGACTGCTGAGGCAGAACTGGGGCTGAGGTCCCCAAGCATCTCAGAGCACACACAACCTGGAATGAAAAAGAGGAACAAGGAGCATTAGTTATTATTTCTTAAGTAATGTTTTTGTAATGCATTTTTTAAGCCCAAATTCTCTTACTATATTAATTTTTCCTGCCCTGGTGGTGGCACTCTTTTCTTCATAAGAGAAACCAGTAAGAAAAGCCGGGAACTGCACAGAGCAAGGAGAAGGCTGGTGCAGGAAAGAACCTGGTAAACCTGGCATGAGGGAGAGGGAGCTGGCAGTGAGAAATCCATCCTGAGGACATTCCTTGTCACAACAGTGTCACTGCAGGGTGCTCCTGCCAGCCCAGCACTCTATATCATCTGTCTGAATTGTTGCCTTATGAACGGCAATGTCCCCACCATAATGGGAATTTTCAGAAAAGATATTTTATTATAATAAAATGCAAATAGTGTATTGTGTCTGAAAATGCCCATAGCTGAATGGGCAGCATAATGACATTAATTCAAGCTTCTAAACAATATCACTGCTACTGGTATTGATCTGACACCCATAATTGATATTAATGGGCTGTATGCACAGTTTAGTTACTCCCTTCTAAAATATCACCTTGAAATTTTCCACTGCTGATAGCACACAGGGGTGTGTCTCTTTCCAGAACAGGTCATTGCAATGTGGCCAGAGACAAAGGAATGGAAAGCACCAGAGATGGAGACAGAACAGCTATGCAAAAGTGTCTGTAATAAACGAGGAGTAGAAAAAAACCAGAGAATAAAATGGTGCTAAAATGGCCTGTACTATGGACTACCTATATTTTTATAGAATGGTCATGTCTCTAGCTGGGGGTCTCAGTTACACAGATAAGGATAATAATTTGCTTCTGCTATCAGCTTGGCCCAGAAGAAGTGTTCTGGCCTTCTCACTAAGGTGAGGCTCCAGCAGCAGGAAAAGGGCCAAGCAGGCTTCGTGTCTTGACCCACACAGACCCAAAACTACCGAACCAGCAGAAACATCACTGAGGGGAGCAATCCCGAGCTGCGCTGCTTGGAGCACCCAGCCACCACTAGAGAGAGCACTTCAGATCTTGTCTAAGGCAGCACAGAGCTTGTACTCAAGAACTGAGGTGAGAACTTCTACTTGTGATCCTCTCAGCCTGCTCCACTAGCGAAGGGTTTCACTCTAACCCACGTGTAAAGCATGGCATCTGCTGGGTTGGGCTAGTGGATATATAATTTGAGTCCCATTGTGGCCAAGTCCATAAACACCTTAGGCTGAATTTAAAAGCACTTCAATAGATCTTCCATCCTTATGAATTCTAGATTAGGCTGAAAACAAAAGTTGTGCTCTCTGATCACTGAGAGTGAGCACCCAGGACCTCTTTCCCAGTGTTTCGTATTGGTCTAGGGACAGATTAAAGCACCAAGCCTTGCTCCTGGGGAAACGAGTCCTCTAAGTCAAGCTTAAGTAAAGAAACATTTCCATTGCAGTATTTTTCCCAACCTTATGATGAAGCAAATTCACACGCTTGTTTCCCCAGATTTTCCACAGTTGTTTTTTCCACACTTTTTTTCTGACAGGATATTTATTTTCTCCAGCTGTGCTAGCTTGAAGCTATAATTGCAAAACTCATCTTCCAGTGTCTTCCAGTCTTCCAATACCTGCATTCCATAACTATCAGCCCTATTAAGAATGACATGGGAAACCAAGGGTTTGCTGTTCTCATAAACCTCCCAGAATGTCTGATAGATACACAGCACTTTAGAAAATTTCCTGATAGCCTGCAATCTTCAAGAATCCCATGGCAAAAAGAATCCATGTAGCCAGAAATGAGAAGGAAAGATGTGTGTTAGCTGAATGTAATTCCAGTGTCCTTAGAACTAATTCCTTGAAGTGCTTGAAAGAAATCTGATGAGGTGTAAAAGTTGTAGAGTTTTCTCTACTGCCCAGAAAACACAGTGTTGCTTTTACTGGGCTTTGCATGTTAATTCTGTGCAATATCACTGATAATACTCAGACACTTCTGCTGTGTGGGTAGGACTAATGCAAGATGGTACGGATGCAAATATAGCTTGCTTGCTGAAAGTGAGCTGGAAAATTGTTTCACATGTTCACTAAGCTATACCCCGTGAGGCACATATCAAAATGCATTCAGAAGTGAATGTTATTTCTGTGCATCAAGAACATAAATTAGAATTTCATAAAGACAGCAAAAGATGTATCTACTTGAATGGAGATACCAAAGGTTAAAGGCAAGCAATTGAATTTCCCCAGTCTAATGAGTCATCACAGACCACCTGGGCCACTGCCCCAAACCACGTACATGTCCTGCCCCCCTAGCAAATCTGAAGTAAAACCCTGCTGGCAGGAGTGACCATATTCTCCTTGACACTGGCCTAGCTGATGTCCAGCAGTGTGTCCAACCAGGAGTCACTCTGCAAGGTGGACACTTATTGTTTTTCTGGTTCAGGCTCAGAAAAATCAGGTGCTGCCAGTACCCTCAAGCTCCAGCTTTGGGAGGAAAAGGAGCACCTGACATTGTTCACTGAGGGGTTGCCAGCCCCTGGGCTGGTAGCTCAGTTGCTTTGTTGAGTGGATCTCCAAAGGTTTTTAAAAGTTTTTTTGATGTGTAGTGGTGCTGAATACAGAACCTTGCTGTGGATTTAACAGGATCCAGAAAAGCTCAGCATTCCTGGAAAACAGTCTGCTTGAATCTGTTGGCAATAAATATATTCAAGGGTTTTTTTATCTTGTATTCATTACCTAAGCTGTTGAGTCAGCATTTAAATGTCTGGGGTAGTAGAAAGCAAAGTATTTCTACCTCTATCTGCACTGAACCAGTCACCTTTCCGTTAAGTGATTAAAGCAAAAGGTAACCACAGCCAGGGTATCCTGCTCCTAAGTTACACATGCAGCACTGGGTATCCCATGAGCTGCCATCACCTTTTCACTGGACAATACAGTGATTTTCATACTCCAAGGAAAGGTGTGTGACTTGCTAGCTGGATGCTCCTGTGCATTTAGAAATAACCTGAAGTATCAGCAAGCCCAGATGCTGAAGAACATTCAAGTTTCAGGGCTCCTTCCCTGACCTTTTGCATATTGCTGAGCATGGCTTGATTTTTGTATGAAAAAAGTCATATTTAATAATAGTCTAAATGCACTTTTTGCAAGAGGCATGGCTGAGTACCAAGTAAAACTCTGTGTTAAGGCTTGTGATGAGCTCCATTCCATGCTCTCACTTTAACCATCCCCATTTCCTGACCCTGCACCTCCTATGCTATCTCCCTACATGAACTGCACTGGATATGATTTCATTTACACTCATTAAAGACAGAAACCATCTCACTATGTATCTTAAAGATACTTCTGCATTAAAGCTGCATTCTATATTTCTGAAGTAATCTCTGCTTCAGGTATCTAACTCTTGATTATGTACATGTACATCTGAAGCAAGAGCAGTGTCAAGTATTCTTCTCTCTAGCCTTTTACAACATGATTTGGCTACAAAATGTCTTTGAATATTCATATGAGTACTAGAAAGCCTATTAATGGTTAGAGTTTAGGAACATTTTAAACCAATGAGATGAAGGTCAGATTGGATGGGGCTTTGAGTAACCTGGTCTAGTGGAATGTGTTCCTGCTCATGTGCTACATGATGTTTAAGGTCCCATGCAACAAAAATAATTTGATACAGGATTTTTCCACACAGCTCTTACTTGTGTATCAACCCTATTGACACTGAATATAATCTTCTAGCTTTTTGACTGTAAGTGACTTACATAGAGGAAAAAAAAACCCCTTAAGCACAGTTTTTTAGGTGTTTTTTTTGTTTGGGGTTTTTTTTTTTTTTTTGGTTTATTTGTGGGAGTTTTTTTAAGTAAACATGAATTCTTACCTTTATTTCTTTCTGCTGAATTTGCCAGAGGAGAAAAAAGACACTGGAATGCTGCAGGCTTTGTGGAAATGGATGGTGGGCAGAGGAAGGAGGCCCCAGTTGCTGTCCCAGAAAGAAGGGCTATGGGTCAAGCCCACATACACTGTGGTGTAGGGCCTTGCTATGGGGACTGGGCACTGAGAAATAAGAGGTTTGAAACCCCCACTCCTTCAAATGAAATCAAAAGATATATCTCTCTCTCTTGCCCTCCATCAGGGAAAGCCAAATGTAACAATTCTGATATATATTTACCACAGAAAGACAGAGTAGATAAACATTGTACATTTTTAATCTTGTATTTGAACAAAAAGGACACAAACCAGGCAAAATTCCCAGTACTCATCTAGTACTTCTCTCCATAACCAATGTAAGTCCTGTTGAAAGCAGGAGGTATCTACTCTATCTCCTTGAGAAAAACTCAGGCTCTTAATATACTACCAATTAGAGTTAGAATTATGTATGGATTGTTTTAATGGTTTATTGACATGCCAGTGAACTAAGTACTTTGCTGTATTAGTATCATTTAAATCTGTATTAGAAAAGCCATTATAGAATTTCATTCCTAATAGCAATAATAATAACAATCTAGATTTTTGAAGGAAAGGGAAAACTACCTATCTGTCAATTACACAACACAACCACATAACAAGCAACGATCCTAAAAGCATAGGAAATTCTGAGTTGATCACAGAACTGATAGCTGAGTAACTCAAGAGCTTCCAAATGCCACTGTGTTCACAGGGGTAATTTAACTTTTATGTGATATCCCTAAAATAATCAATCATATCTGCATTACACTGAGCATTTTTTCCCAATGTATGCCTTTCCATGAACTTACCCATCACAGTTGTGCCTCAGCACCCCTTTCACTAAACTGCAAGTAGATACCAAAAAAAAAAAAAAAAAAAAAAAAAAAAAAAAAAAAAAAAAAAAAAAAAAAAAA
>VZUI01023024.1:0-39569 GCA_013401135.1 Cettia cetti
GAGCCCACAACCCTTAAACCAGAAGGGACAACCCCAGAGGAGCCAACAACCCCTAAACCAGAAGAGACAACCCCAGAGGAGCCCACAACCCCTAAACCAGAAGAGACAACCCCAGAGGAGCCCACTACCCCCACACCAGAGGAGCCCACAACCCCTAAACCAGAAGGGACAACCCCAGAGGAGCCCACAACCCCTAAACCAGAAGAGACAACCCCAGAGGAGCCCACAACCCTTAAACCAGAAGGGACAACCCCAGAGGAGCCCACAACCCCGAAAGCAGAAGATACAACCCCAGAAGAACCTACAACCATGGCAGACTCTCCCACCTCCCCCAAACCTGAAGAGAAAACCCCGGAGGAGCCAACAACCCCCAAACCTGAAGAGAAGACCCCAGAGGAGCCAACCACTTTGGCAGACTCTCCCACCACCCTCAAGCCTGAAGAGACAACCCCAGGGGAACCAACAACCTCCAAGCCAGAGGAGACAACCCCAGAGAAGCCAGCCACTCTGGCAGATTCACCCACTCCCCTCAAACCTGAAGAAACAACCCCAGAGGAGCCAACAACCCCCAAACCTGAAGAGAAGACCCCAGAAGATCCAACCACTTTGTCAGACTCTCCCACCACACCCAAACCTGAAGAAACAACCCCAGAGGAGCCAACAACCCCCAAATCCAAAGAAACAACCACAGAAGAACCTACAACCAAGGCAGACTCTCCTACCACCCCTATAGCAGAGCATGCTGACTCTCCAACAGTTCCCTTGTCCAATCCCACTGTGCTGATAACAACCATCAAAGAAGATTCAACTCCTCAACCCAGTGAGGCTGTAACACCAAATGAAAAAGAAACAACTACAGACACTGAGCAGGCTGGGCCAACAGCAGAAAAAGAGAGCCCAGGTGCTGCTTGTGTTATTGTGGAGATGACAACAGCTGGTAAAAAAGAGGAAACAACCATCAAAGAAATGGATACCACACCTGAAGAAGAAATGGAAGATGTCACTGAAAAGGCCCCTGGTATTGCCAAAACAGAGGTAACTACAGTTACCAAAGAAACCACAACAAGGGATAAAAAGGACACGATAGAAGAAATGTATCTTGTGTCTAATGGAACATCCAAGCCAACAATACATTTCCAGGAGGTCACTGAGGCTGGAGAAGAGCCTCACCCAACTGAACCTGAAACTCTGCCACCAAAAGAAGAAGAGCCTGAGATAAACAAGCCTTTAATACAAGTTGGGGACCTGCCAATGTTCCCTGGAGAGACACAAGGTAAGTGCATTCCTGCAGGTACAAAAGCATCTGTACCTCAAGGGAACATGGCAGTGTCCTGAACACTGGAACCTCAGTTCTCAGCTGTCGAGTTAATTAAATCCTCCAGGTAGTTTAGAATATGATCTAAATTAATTGGTTTCAGTAATTGGTCCTACTGAAAATTCTCTGCTTGAAGTTTCTCATCCTCCTGTTTGCTATTGTAGAAGATGCAAACAGACAAAAAGTCAAGGGGAAAAAATTCTAAATCCCATTAAAAAATTGCTAGAAGTCAGGCTGCATATCCACCCTCCCTCAGGGTACCTAACCTGGTGTTTTGTAGCCACCTACTAAAAATGTCATATAAAAGAGACAAGAAGCCTCTTGCCTCTGTGCTTTTTGCCAAAGCCTTTTTCATGCTCACCCTTTATTTTAATCAGACATAGCCTGCAGGTTCTTGGGTAATTTTTCAATCATATAGTGAAAGATATTTTTGGGGGGGAAAAATTAGGGGTCTAGATGCAAAATACTTAAGTTTCAATCTAGAAGAGATTCATCCTTTATATTTAACTGCACATATATAGTTAAGTGAAAGTGTAAATGCCTTTTTTTTTTCTTCTTCTTATTTTTTTAAGAAATAACGAGAGGGAAGAGAAGTCATTAAAGCAGCTTAAAGGAACAATAAAATCCTAGCGCATACAGCAAGTCCATGAGGGATGTAGCATACAGGGTGTTAGTAGGTGTTTTCGTGAATTACAGGCACTTAGGTGGCAATAGGCAGAGACTCCCACACCTGGTCACTCGGCACTGCTGGGGCAACAGAACCAGAGCCGAACTTCCCGAGAACACATCCCCGACGAGGAATTAATCCCTGGCCCACCGGCGGGGCGGAGCGGGGAAAGCTAAGGCCCTTCTTGTGGAACCTTAAACAAACCCAGCTGGCTGTGTTTTGCAGAGGGGAAGAACGACGAGAAGGACCTGTGCAGCGGCAAGCCAGCGGACGGCATGGTGGCTCTGCCCAACGGCACCCTGGCTGTTTTCCGAGGTGAGACTGCTCTGACCATCCTCCACCTGCCCCGGCACAGCCCCGTTCCTCCTCCACCTGCCCCGGCACGGCCCCCTTCCTCCTCCACCTGCCCCGGCACGGCCCCCTTCCTCCTCCACCTGCCCCATCTCTGGCTCCGGCCACGGCCCCAGCCCTCCTCCCCAAAGCGCCGGCGCTCCTCCCTCACCCGCCCCAGCCTCCTTCTCCTCCCTCACCTTTCCCAGGCCCAGTCCTTCACCGTCACTGCCCCGTCGCTCTTCCTCCTCTTTTTCCTCCTTCACTCGCCCCGGTGCCCCTCCACCCCTCACTCTCCCGAGCCCAGAGCCCGCTCCCTCAGATCCCTCACGGCGCCGGCCCAGCCGCGTCCCCGGGGCAGAACGGCGCTGTCCACTCACCGTCCCCGGGGCAGGACGCGCTGTCCCCCCGCTGTCCCTGAGGCAGGGCGGCGCTGTCCCCCCGCTGTCCCCGGGGCAGGACGCGCTGTCCCCCCGCTGTCCCCGGGGCAGGACGCGCTGTCCCCCCGCTGTCCCCGAGGCAGGGCGGCGATGTCCCCCCGCTGTCCCCGAGGCAGGGCGGCGATGTCCCCCCGCTGTCCCTGAGGCAGGGCGGCGATGTCCCCCCGCTGTCCCCGGGGCAGGACGCGCTGTCCCCAGCGCCCCTCACGCCTGTCCCCCCGCAGGTCACTATTACTGGCTGCTCAACGGCCGGACCCCGCCCAGCAGCAACCCCCGCCGGATCAGCGACGGCTGGGGCATCCCCTCGCCCATCGACTCTGTCTTCTCCAGGTGCAACTGCGATGGGAAAACCTTCTTCATCAAGGTGGGAGCGGTCCCAGCTGGCAGGCTGGGGCGAGGCTGATGAGGAGCAGCTGGGTGGGGCTCAGCCTGGAGCAAAGGAGGCTCAGGGGGAACCTTCTGGCCCTGCACAGCTCCTGCCAGGAGGGGACAGCCAGGGGGGTCGGGCTCTGCTCCCAGGGAACAGGAGGAGACAGAACGGCCTCAGGTTGGGCCAAGGGAGGTTTAGGTTGGTTATTGGAGGAAAAAAACCTGCCTAAGCTTATTCCTAGTATGTTTCCTAGCCAGAAATAAAATGCTAAGGAAATGCCCATGCCTCATTAAAGCTATTATTTCCCAATAAATCGCTCAGTCCTGGAATTCAAGCTGCTATCTTAATCTATGAAAATTTAAGAGATTTAGAAAGGAAACCCCTTTGTTCAGTAACCCCTCTTAAAAATTAGCTTCTAAGATACTCTAGCCCTACTCAAAGGTTAAAAGGCTGCAGGAGGTACTTAATGAAGTTGTAGTAGTTTTATCCCATTTGTAATGGACGTAGGAGTAATATCCAGTCAGATTTACAATGTAGCTGTCAAAGTGCTAGTGCTTATTTATGGATAATTCTTCATGTTGAGTTCAATAACCAGGAATTAACTTCCTCTAAAACTTTTTCTTTTTTTTTTCTTAAATGCTCAGGGTCCCCTGTACTGGCGCTTCACTAATGGTGTTATGGATGCAGGCTATCCCAAACCTCTTGCAACTGGATTTGCAGGGTTAACTGGGAGAATAGTAGCAACCCTCCCTGTGGCAAGATACAACAACAGACCAGAATCTGTTTATTTTATCAAAAGAGGTATGTCTTGTATTCCTGAAGTTTAGGGAACATCAAACGGCGCTTGAATTGCCTTAGTCAGGAATAAAACACTGTTTCTCTTGACCCAAGACCTATTTCTTTCACAGAAACACAAATGATGCCAGTGTTCCAGGTGTTCAAAAATAGCCTGAAGCTTTAAAAAAATTGTATTAGCAATTGGAAGTGTTTCAGTGCATTTTAAACCAGTTCTGTAAGGGTGAGAATCTAGCACTGTAGTGGCTAAACACTGAAGTAAGTTTTATCTGCTGGTAAAGCTATTTTAGTCTCAAATTAGAGAAGGGAAGGCTTTAATCTTGCTAGTTCATAACTGTGGGTGGAAATTTCCATCTCTATTTCTGATTTCCTATTTTAAAGTAATTTCCTTATCTTACATGAATGCTGTAGTGCCACCATAAGACTGTTGTTATTGATTTCCTGTGTGTGATATGAATATAATGACATTTTCATACCTGATCAAGCTGGTGGTGGTTGGGTGTTTTTGGGGGACGGGGGAGTTTATTTTTTTTTTAACTAACAAACGTGTGTTTTAGACGGGAACATGCAGCAGTACGTGTACAGACAAGAACCAGCCAAGAAGTGCCAAAGACGAGCCCGGGTCACCATCAGATACCCAGCCTTTGTCCCCAGGCTCGTCATCCGGCGGCGCGTCCAGCGCGCTGTGCGAATGCCGACCGTCATCCGCACCGTCAGGATCAACCCCCACGCCTCTGGTAATGTGGGCACTAGGGCTCTCTTACACAGCTGCTCTCACCTCTGTAGGTTCTGACGCAGCAGTGGGTGTGGAAGGTTTTATTTAATGGGTGGCACAGCCCTGTGAGAGCTGCAGCAGTGCCACAGCTCCTCACGGAGGGTTCCTTTCGCCTGCAGGAGTTCTGCGCAAGGAAATCCAAATGACAACGTACTGGAGAGGGCTCCCCAAAGTTATCCACTCCACTCTCTCTGTGCCCAACCAGAACAAGCCCGATGGCTACGATTACTATGCCTTCTCCTACAGTAAGTGAAGCTAAAGCACATCACTATGGATCGCAAAAGACGTGGGGGTAGGGAAGAAAGAAGCTCCTGTTATCACTTGTGGTACTACTTTCAGCACTACTAGAAAGTCCCGAGTATTGAAATGTTGCCTATAATCAAGAGATGTTTCTATTAAAAATCAGTAGTTACAGGACAATGTGCAGCAGTGAAATACAGAGGTTCAAAGCAGCCATCTGGGGAATGCATCACAAGGCTGAACTCCCTGGCAAAGTGACAAACCTTGCACTTAAATGAAAGATTATGTTAATGATAGACAGGAGTGTTTGGATCACTACACAGTAAGTTTTTCAATAGCTTCTACGGAACTATGCCTCACAGGCCCATTCACACTAAGGACCACGGACTCACTTCTGTAGTGAGTGCAGCATTGTTGTGGATGTAGTTTGATTTCCAAATTCTTAAGGCCATTTCTGTGTTCTAGCAATAACATTCTTTCCTGCTCTTGAGACAGATTTAATTATTAGCAGTGCTAT
Source organism: Cettia cetti (assembly GCA_013401135.1). NCBI lineage: Eukaryota > Metazoa > Chordata > Aves > Passeriformes > Sylviidae > Cettia > Cettia cetti. The sequence goes on from VZUI01023024.1 coordinate 5,450, forward strand.
AAAACTTACTGCAACCAAGGACACCTGAAAAATAAAGCTGAGGACAGAAATTTATTGTTGGAGCCTCTCAGCTCCCTCTATGCACATGGAATGGAAAATCTGCTATTCGGGCCTAAGTGACATTAAAATGCAGGCTTGAATTTTTGAATTCTTCCCATATATTAAATGTAGCATCTGGAATTTAATCCTGACCTCTCTCCCTTTCAGATCGGTACTACAGTTTGGATATTGGCAAAAGAATAGCCCGACCTGTTACTGCTCTCACAGGAAAGACTGTATCCAAAGACTGGTACAACTGTCCCAGCAAGTGATGTGCAGCAGAGGAGTTTAAAACAAGATGCCATTTGACTCTCAACGTTTTTTCTAATTTTATTAATAAAAGACATTGAAATGTGTGCACACAACTCTAAGTATGAAATGCTGCCTTCAAGCTCTGGCTTCATTACACTAAGCAACCACAGGCAAACTGGCACTTTGTATACACAGCTGGAAGTACTTTACATTTAACTAATGTTTCCTCTGTTCAGGCCTCCTCTGCCTCCCATGGCATGAGTTACACCTGTGCAGGGAAAGAAAACAAGTGCATTAGTACAAATCCTTCTTAGCCTTTTAATCAACCATTGCACAGGTGATACTTCATCCTTCCCTAAGGAATTGTCAGGGCAGTTCCTTTCTGATACAGTTCAAGTTCCCCTCTCTCCCCCAAGCCTGGTGACACATGTACACGTCACCTGCGTCATGCAAACCACTGGGGGTGACTTGTGATCCTAAGCCAAACCAATAAGCAGAGGATTCTTACTGCTGATGATCTGAAATCAGTGAGTCCCTCCTTTTGTTATTAAAAAAAAAGTAACAGATGGAAGAAAATCTATCCTAGTCCCACTTCCTTATTTTCTTCCCCTTAAAATACCAGCTAACCTATATTTCAATGCTAACATTGAGTCTTCTACCATGTTAAAATAATGCAAAACAGAATAATAATATCCACCTAAGGCCTTTTTCTTAATACAGAAGTTGCAAATGTATTTTTTTGGCACAATTAAATTGCACCAAAAACGTATAATACTTTCAAAAAAGCTTTTTCAGTGAGTGCACAATGATATAACGGGAACCCGTAACCCAAATGGAAACTCCTCTAATGCTAAACCCAGAAGTTTCTAAACTGATGCCCTAACAGGACTTTTGAAACCTTCCTTTAAAACTTTGAAGTGTAAGATCTAATGCCCTTTACTTTCTCTGTACTGCTAAGAGGCAGGTGCCCCTGCAGAGGGAAGTTCTGCCTGTGTGAAGCCTGCTCAGCCTAACACACAAACCCAAAGCAGAGCTCTCAGCGTCCCACGCCTGTCACTCGCGCTGGCTGTCACAGCTGCAGTCACAGTGCCTGTCTGTAGAGCTGCAGCCGTGGTGCTGCAGGAGAGCAGGGCTGCAGCAGTGTCAGCACAGCCTGGCTGCAGGCAGCCAGCAGCACTTACCCCTCTGCCTGTTGAACTGCCGGCCACGCACGCCCGTCCTCAGCGTCGGGGGCTGCAGCCGGACGCGGCGCAGGGACTTGGGCTGAGTGCTGCTCGTGTCTGTGGGGAGAGGCAGTGCAGAGAGGGTGGCTGTGCCTGCCAGCTCCTCGCTCTTCATCTTTACGTGTTTCAATATGACTTATGCTTTACTTTAGAATGATGAAGGTGCCTCCTATTTCATTGACCTCTCCTCTAACATAAATAAAAGCTTCAAAACAAATAAGTCTGTGACTTCTTTTGCTATCTATACAAGGGGGTTATTTGATAACCCAATAGAGATTAACTTACTGTTATTTCACAATTTAATTAAAAATATTTTAAAGTTGACATTAAATATGCCACTGGATAAATCAGCAAAGTATCAGTAATGTTTGCCCCTTGAATATTCTTACTTGGCCTACTACAGTTACTGAGGTCCAAAGAAAAATGGTTTGCCAAAGTACTAAAGAATTTATAGGCATCAAAATATGATCTTGCTCTAATAGAATCTAGGGAGACCTTAGAACCCCTTCCAGGGGCTCCAGGAGAGCTGGAGAGGAATTTGGGACAATGGCCTGTATGGACAAGACACAGGGAATGGCTCCCACTGCCAGAGGCCAGGGTCAGATGTGATATTGGGAAAGAATTGTTCTCTGTGAGGGTGGGCAGGCCCTGGCACAGAGTGCCCAGAGAAGCTGTGGCTCCTGGATCCATGGAAGTGTCCAAGGCCAGGCTGGACAAGCTGGAAACAACCTGGGCTAGTGGAACATGTCCCTGCCCATGGTAGGGGTGGGACTGGATCCCTTCCACCCCAAACCATTCTATGAGTCTGTGATTCTGAGAGTTTTATCTTATTTTGTGTATCCTGATTACCAGCCACAATGCTGGACAAAGGAATTTCTACTCTTAATGACAAGGTACAAAACGTTATTGTGATTATCCTGTACCTGCAGATGAACTCGAAGGAGGATCCTGACTAGTTGAAGGAAGATCTGACTCATCAGATGCTTGAACAGATTCTTCTTCTTGCTGGCTATCAATTTCTAGACCTGCTTCTGAAGTAATGCTAGAAGAGAGGGAGGGAGAGGAGAACCACGTAAGTGTATTTGCATAGTTTCAAAAAGGTCCAGAAAAAACCCCCTCATCTTGGTACACAAAGATTCAATGAAAATCAAAAGTAAAATATAGCCTAAAATGAAAACCTGTCCCCTTTTAGATATTTACTTCATCATAATACAAAATATAGCAATTATTATAAATATTAGAAGTTGCACTTGTAAAGCAAAAGACAAAATTATTTGCCTACAAAATCCAGTCAGAACTGAGTATTCCAGCCCCGTGCTTCATCTTTTCACATGTGCTGTCTTAACTGGGTGACTTTATCATATATGTGTGCTTTGCATGAGAAGGGATTTTCTGTATTACATAGGAACGCCTTCAACTTTATTCTACAACCTGATCCTTCAACCTGTGCCTTTACCATCAGTATTTGACTATTGCAGAGTCCTCTGCGTTCTTAAAAAATACAAATATTTATTCTTGGTGGCTTTTATATTAACTTTGTTAAACCCCAAGGAGAAGATGAGCAGAAAACCATTGGTTTTGGATGAAGAGTCAGATTGTCCTGCTCCACAGCTTCACAAAAGGCTGTCTGAGCTGCCCCTGGGTGACAATGAAGGTGTCAGAAGTGCTAGAGAACCAAAGCAGTGGCACTTTACCCTTCAGACTCTGCCTCTGCAAAGACCTCGTCGGCGTCGTCGCCGGCGCCGGGCTCGGTGGTGGTGGAGAGGCCGCCGGTGGAGGTGGTGACCATGGGCACGGACTGCGACGCGTGCTCCGAGGCGTCGGCCGAGGCGCTCTCGGTGAACACCGTCACTGGGGAGCACAGACAGCCTCAGGGCCTGCCCACAGAGCCTGGCAGAGAGCAGGCAGCTCGGGGACAGGCTGCCCAGCGCCCCCCTGCAGCGGCAGCACTGCCCCAACCATGGGGAATCATCCCCTGCAAACCTCTGCCGCTTACCCGGTGCTGCCACTTGTAACGGTGTTGTGGGGACACTACGACCCCCCGATTCCTCCTCGTGGGCAAGGAATAGTGGGGTTTCATACATCCCTAAACCTGCAACACAGAGTTCCAGTGACAACCCATCCAAACAAGCAGCTCAGAAAAGGATTAACCAATGTCTTCCCTCTGAACACGGTAAAATCCAGTCGTATTTAAGCAGATTTTTGTTATTTTGTTTTGATTTACTGTCACAACTGATCATAATTTATTGGAAGGTTAAACCTGGATGAAAATATTACTGTTTGTTTTTTTAACTTTTGTCCTTGCCCTATGCCATTATTTCGCTGTGAGCTTTCTTCAGAGAACAGCCTTTATTCCATGCAAACAGGGATGCCGGGGAAAGGGACAGACTCAGACCAACAGAAAACACAACAGCCTGGCCATCTCTGAGCAGATAAGGATATAGCCCAAAAATTTCTTTCCATTTGCTGTTTCCTCCTATTGCTTAACTACAGGGAAGCTACAACCAATAGTAAAATTGAAGTTAAAAACCATTCCTTCAGTTTCATTTCATTCACTCAACTATTTCATTCAGTCTCAAAATCCTAACACAACTAGAAATGTAGCAGCTTGAAGAAAACACCTTCTCACTTTGTTATTCTTTCTCTGTTGACAATTATTTAAGACTTGCAAGTTTCCACACTTCAACAATTTCCTGAAGCAGAATTGTGTTTTGTTGACTGAATTCTCTCTTTTTCACTCAAAGACCCACGGAAAAGAGAGGCAGAACTGCTTTACCTCCTTGTGATGCGAGCTGCCCAAGATCAGAGTGACTGGAGCTGGTTTGTGGCATATCTTCAGGGGGCCCAAACCTGAACCGAGGCACTCCAGCTACCTGGGGGGAACTGGCAAAATACAGACTTAAGGAACCCTGCAACTTCCCCAAAGACTGGGGCAGAACTTTCTGACCAAGAGAACAAATCATGCATGAGACAAAATGAGCCAATACTGACCACAAAAATCAGCTGAGCTACTGCTAAATAAACAGCAATTAGCTTCTCAGATTATTAGGAATGCATTCAAAATCAGTCCAACAGTCCTGAAGAGAATATTCTTTACTTATCCATTCTATGAACTCTCACAATTTTAAGTGAATTGCTGGAATGTCCAGAACATCCCAAAAGCAAAAATGGAGATAACTTTTCCTACTTTCACTGGCAATATTAATGGGGAGGGAGGGAGGAGGAAGAAGGAAGGAAATTGGATAGAACTTTTCTGTTTGTTTTTGTTTTAATCTCTTCTTAAATCACCAGGTTACAATACACTGGAGAATATTCACTTCCTTTTACCCATCAGTTATATGACACAATTCCAACAATAATTAGTTATCTGCAGGTGCAGTTATCTACCCTGCTACCTAGCATGTTACTCCAATCACAAGTTCATTTAATTTAAATTTGTTTTCATTTCACTGAAAAATAGAAAGAAATAGAATAAAGAATAGAGAAAAGCCTTTTTTTTTCCCTTTTTCTGTTCACATCTACTTACTGAATGGCTTCTGCAAATCCATCTGTACGATGTGGAACTACAAGAGTTGGTGTGCTTGGAACTGTTCTGTCCTCATCATCAAAGAAGTGCTGCTGCTGGAAAAAAAGAGACTGATATGAGAGCCTACAATGTATTTCCAGTTTTTACCAGATGAGTTAAAGGTTGATTTTTCCACACAGTCAAGCAAAACAAAGATTGAGCTCTAACAAAATTCTTGTTTTATTTCAGACATCTAAGGCTGATGCCTTTGACCTCACAAAAGGTGCTTTAGTCAGTCACTCTCTCTCTTTTCTCTTTCTTGTTGAACCTGCATTTGTTCTGCCAGATACAGCTGAATAAAGGGTTCAAAATTAGCTGATGGAGGCAGCATAAATTATCCTTGCTCCTTTAGGATGAAGCTGAACTTAGTATTATTTTTTCCAGCAACACAGCCACTTTGACTGTCTCTAAAAACAAGTAAATAAAATCACCTTAGACAGAACCAATTGAGCCTCTTTTGAAACTTTTTGTTTCCTGGGAGTTTTCTGGTCTTTACCTTCCATTAACACAGGAATTAACAGGAGTAGAATATTTTCTGCAAGACTACAAAAACCATCCCCTTCTGAAGTCAGCAGCCAGGCTTCTTTAAAAACCAAAATGAACCCCAGGAGTCAGGGATGTTCCCCCAAAGCAGGTCGTTAGTAGTAGATTCTGCTACACTCACCATTCCACCTATCCCAGGGGTCAGCTGAAGTCCTCGCCCCACCGACTGTCTTCGAGTCATCTGGATTCTCTTTTTGGGAAAGGAAAGAGGGAAGTTGTGTGAATGTGGTCCTGGAATTCTAACAACATGCCAGTGTTCAGTCAGAGCCAAGGATAGCGGCTAAATGACGAAGTATAGCAATCATCATGGAATCACAGAATATCCTGAGCTGGTAGGGACCCACAAGGATCAGCAAGGCCAACCCCTGCATGAAGGACAGGCCCAAGAAACCCAGGAAGAGCCTGAGAGCATTGTCCAAACACTCTTGGAGCTCTGGCAGCCATGCCCATTCCCTGGGGAACCTGTTCACTGCCCCAGCACTCTCTGGGGGACAATGTGTATATTCTGGGCAAGTGACAGTAATATTTTACTCAAGACTCTACTGAATACAGAAAACTTGCACACAGAAATATTGTGATCCCAAGCCTCAGCACAAATTAATGGTAAAGGATCATTTCAGTCAGGATATTTTTGAAGAACTCCTGTTGTGATGTTTTAATTTACAAAATCTACAGGTCTTCAACAAAGCATAATCACTGGTCAGGCACTGACTGTGAAAGGTTTAACTTGGAAAATAAATGGCAATATTCCTTCTGGGGCAGAGACTCATAAAAACTCTTCCAATCTGAGCTACAGTCTGGCCAAGAAAAGCTTTTGAGTGGAAATCATCAGCTACTGACTGACCTAGCACTAATAAGTGCTAGTAAGACCTAGTGAGGCACTGGGGATGGATTTGTATGTTCCCTGTCCAGCCACCATCTGCAGGATGACACACCCTAAATCTCTTTGCTCAGCTGCCATTTCTATGATGCCCAACAGCTGGCAACATTTTTCCCGATGGATTTTATATATAAAAAAATCATAAAGCAATTCTTTTCCGAGTCTTCTGAGGTGCTGGAGCTGGTTTGTACCTGCACTGGGGGCCCCAGCTCCTGGGGAGGGGCGTGGATGGTGAGCCGCGGGGGCAGGGGGTGCGGGGGTCTCCGCGGGGACTGCGGGGGCCGCGGGCCCTGGCGCTCAGACGCCGACGATGGCTGCTGCTCCCTCAGGCTCTCGTGGGGAAACGTGGACTCTGCTGCACTGGTGCTCCCTTCTCCTACAGCACAAACACACAGGGGAACCCTAGCAGCCAAGCTGAAAACACGAAGGCAAAGCTTCCAACTCTGCCACGCATTAACACACTTTTCCCTTGCAAGCCTGGGGCAGCCCGGTATCGTTATTTAAAATCACTTAAAGAGGACTTGTGCCAGCTACAACACCAGCACCGAAACAAAATATTAATTATTCAGGTGCTGATGTAGAGACAGATTAATCCACTGAGCCATTAAGTTTCCACAGCAAACAGAGCTTGCAGGATTTTCAAAGGAATTTAGGATAAATCCAGAATCCACACTGCACATTGAAAAGGCCTTTAGTATTTCACTTACATTTTTACTTTTAAGTGCAGATTTTAATACATGGAAAATAGCTTCTACATACACAGACTATGAAGAAACATGGAATAACTGTACCACTGTTCTGGGAATCTGCTGCCCTCTGGTTGCTTTCAGCCCCTCCCATGCTCTCTTCAGTCTCTGTTCCAGGATCTGTACCATCAGCACCCTAAAATCCCAGATAAACAGATCATGACTAAACAAATTATAGATTGTAAAGACAACACAAAAGCAGTACAAACATATTCAGAAAGCAAACCAAGTCAAATATATGACAATCTTAAAAGATTTCTATATCTACAGCATTAGGTAAATATTTGAACTATATGAGATTTCAGAAGTTTTGAGTTCAGAAGTTTTTGCAGACACAAATCTGAACAATGTAGCCACCATCATTTAAGAAGAACAGACAGTGAAATATCCAGCTCTTCAAAAACCTCACCAGTTTTGCAACTACAGCATTTGCTGCTGGCTCCTGTACACTGTATTTTCATTCAGCCCTCCTAAACATTTCAAGTTGATTTTTTCTTGTCAAAACACCAGCTACAGGAAATTACCATCACCCACCCCCAACTTTTGGGGATGAATTCGTATCAAGATTTTCTCTTCCAAGCATTCATACCTGTGCATTACAGCACTGATTTGTTGCAAGAAATTTAATAAGCTATAAAAGAAAGGTACAAATCTCACCTCAGCATCATCTGCTTCATATCCATCATTGCCATCAGCACTTCCAGTTCCTTCATTGCTGTCATCACCTTCATCTCCCATCCCTGTGTCTTCATCATCATCCTCATCCTCCTCTTCCTCATCATCATAATCCTGTGATGAGACAATAAAAGAGCCTTAGGGAAATGCAGAAAGGGGAGTGGAATAGGCAGATGTGGTGCACAGATCAACACCCACCCAGACACTCCCTCTCTCCCTCTTCAACAGGATAAGGGTAGGAAAGAAGATGGAAAAGCCTGAGGGGTCAGATAAAGAAAAGTAAAAGAAAAACTCAAGGTGAATTAGCAGGTAGCTTTAAAACACTTCAAGTTCAGGCAACATAAATACAGACCACTTACTCAGCCAAAAATACTTTGATTAAATTAGTCCTGCCTGGTGAGTTTTACATTTGATGAAAGAGAAAATCATAAAGGAATTCCATGATATACATACTTCCTGCTCCCCTTCATTTTCTTCATCATCGTCATCTTCATCATCACTATCAATTACAATCACATCATCTCTCTTGGACTGGCCATCCTGAGATGAAGAAGTGTTTTGTTGGTCTGACTGAAGGGATCCAAGATCTATTGGGATGGACTGGGAAGTCTCCTCACTGTCCTCCATGGCTGCATACTCCCCCTGGGTCACACCCTGCCAAAGAAAAATCACCAGAACAAACAAATTCAATGCACCACACACAACAGCAAGAGAACCAGACTGATGCTCAGAGAACAGTTAGTGCTGCTTCTTAAAAGCTGACCAGAACAGAGAGCAAAAGAGAATGTGACAGGTGACTGTCAGTGACTGAACAGTTCAAGTCTAAACTTCAGAACATTTTAAGTGGTTTCCATGGGAAACCTGCGGGATTCGATTTGAGAAGTCACCTCTAAATATACTGAGAGGTTGGGGAGCAGATGGCTATTTCTGCTGAAGATTTTTGCTCTTCAAATATGCTTACTTCTCCAATGGAATCTTGTGAGTCTTGATTGTACGTTTGTGCCTCCACCTCTCCATCAGTGCTCTCTTCTGCTGTCACTTCCTCCTGGAGGAACAAATATTTTTCTCATTTAAAACATTAGCCCTAAACATGTTTGAGGTTTGTTTTTTTTTTTTACTTCTTTACCCACAAAGATTATGGGCAACACTTTATCCCAATTCCTTAGCAATGCTTTTATCAAAAATCTCCTTTTCCTGCCCTGGAGAAATACAACTTCCCCAGCCCACTGGACCTCAGCATACCTCAATCTTTTCAGGACCAAAACCAAATCATCAAAGTCTCCCATTCTGCCTCCAGCTTCCCAGATCCTTAAGTGATAATGTTCTTATGCAATCCTGCCCTTTTTCTCTTATGAACATCCCTCTGGCACAGAATTAATAAAACATCTTTGGCTTCCTTAACACTGTGAGGTTCTGTCTCAATTTCATCCCTTTTTCACAGCATATCCCAAATCCCTCACACCAACACTCACATGCATCTTCTGGAGGCTTTTCCACCAACTCATCTTTGCTTCCCATCTCCTAAAGTCTCTGTCTTTTTGTCCAGAATTACTGTAGATAAAGACCTTCTGAACCACACTGAAAGAAGTTTGAACTTCTTCCTCCTCAAACCTAGGATATGGCCCTGTCTCTTCCACCCTACAGGTTAAGATTTACATCATTCATTCTAACTGGTTTAACCTCTGCCTTTTTAGATACCCAGTTATAATTGTTTCCTCCACAACGGATTAGGAAATCAATTAAGAATTCACTGATTTGGTCTGAAGTAATGCATTTTTTCTTCCCATTCAAATCCTAAAAAGGGACAGATTAAGTAGTGGCACTTTATGGTGTGCAAACCTCAGGCCCAACTCTCTGCATGATTCTCAGTTTCTTTGAAGTAGGTGCATCCACTGTTTCCTCAGAGATCTGGTCTGAGTTCTCCACAGTGTTGTCCTCCTCTTCCTCTCGGGAGCGTTTAGACAGTGAGGAACTGGGGGTAGCTGAAACTTCAAAGACCTCTCAGTTATTTTCAGAACAACACACGTACAAACCAGAAATCAAAAGCTTTGGTATCTTCCTCTGAAGATGACCTCCATTTCTGCATGGAATGACAACAAACTATCACAATTGCACTCAGCTGTGCAATTTTTCTAGGTCAGGAAAACAACAACCCCTTTAGTTACAAGTCTTAAGCTCTCAGGCCTTTACTCACAACTTAACTGATCGTAAGTATAAGCCTCAGGGTATAATCCAAATATTTCTTCCATCATGTCTGCTTTGGACAAGTACACCCAAAATTTTTAAGGGAGTTTCAGTTGGAAAAAAGAACCCAAACAGTTTGCAGAAATGCTTTTTTGGGGAACAAATGTTCTATTTACACTGTGTAGGACAAACAGATGGGCAACAGCATACTACAATGAGTAGCTTTAGAGTGCTTCCTACATATTAAATTCAAGCTTAAGTAGCTTACTTATGGCTCCTAAAATTATAGTGCCAAGGAAACAGAGCCAGCAAGCTTTAACATATTAAACTCCAAAGCTGCTCTGAAAAAGGAAAAAGGCAAACACAAAACTTTATTTTCTTTCTACTTTAAGGAATGCAGCGCCAACAGCATTTCAGAGGCACCATTTCTGACAGCTCAAGAAGGAAGCCTAACTTCAGAAGTTCTTCAAATGTGTAGTAAACTAATGGAGGGGAAAAAGGCCCGAACTGAAGTGAGGCCTGACTGGCCAAGGGTCCAACTGGAGCTACTTACAGGGAACTATTGAGCAAGGCAGGCCTACAGAATGACACCAACCTGTGCCAAACACGGCTGTGGAGGTGGAGGGCCTCTCTATCTGGGAGCTCTGCACCACCTCCATGATGGCAGGGGCTGGCTCCTGAGCTGCAGGCTCGATCTGAGCGTGGCTTTGCTGGGTGGGCTGCACAAAGGCAGTGGCCTGTGTCTGCTGCTGCACAGTCAGGATGGGCTGGGGCAGGGATGTCTGCACGTTGGGGCTGGTGGAGCGCACGGAGCCACTGGTGCTGCCGAACACTGGGACGTGCTCCACGGGTCCTTCCGACTGCATGGCTGGAAGGCAAACAGCAGCACAGTCAGGGTCTCATTCACCCAGCACAGCTCACACTCTGCCCCTCAGGATGCCCTGAACAAGCACATTCAGTGTTTTGCAGATGAATTAATGTTACGTGCATCTCCGGCTGAGGAACCATGAACTTGGCTGCAAAGAGAATGGTCATGGAAGTGCAACACTCCAAGAGATGCAGGGACAGTGACACTGCCTGAGGCCCTCCCAAACTGACTCCAGCAACATTTCAAGGCAAAGGTAGCACTTGTGAGTGCTGAGGATCCTTATACTACACTAAAAAAAGCTCACCTTCCTGAGTCTCCACCTGTGTTGTTGGCATAACTGTGGCTGTGGGGGTATTGGTGGGATTGGTGACTGTGGCAGGAGTCACCATTGGACGGATGCTGGCTCTTGGAGTAGACTTATTCCCAGCTATTGCAGCAGCAGTCACTTTACTGGGAGTTGACACAACAGGCGTTGGTTTAATATTTGCTGTAGGGGGATCTGAAGTGCTGGCACTGAAAAAGAGGAGATTGGTTTCATCATGGTACAGAAAACAGATTTTAAAAATAAAAAATATATTCTCATAGCTAGAAACACTATTTTTAAAAAAAATTTAAATTTAAAAGCCTGACAACAGCATAAGGAATTATCTTCCAAACTTTTTATAGTTGAAAGAAGAGAGAAACCTATGCCGTCAATAGGATTTTATCCAGCTTGGAGAACTGAACGGGTTTCTTCCAAGGTAATCAAGTGGGAATCTAGCAACAGATCAAAATGTTTGTACTGTTGACTGTGCTGGAACTTTATTACAGTGAGTATCACATCTTACACCGAAACTGATTCACTCAATACAGAGCTATGTCATCTCCTGACTGCGACAAGGGGCAGCCAAATTTCAGGAGACATTTTTGAAAGTCTTGGTGTATAAAGGATGCACTCTTAACAGCTGGGAGGGAGTTTGTTGTCCCAGCTCAGCAGTACAGCAGTATTTCCCATGTCAGAGCTTAGGTAAATGACTGTTTTATCTGTCCTTAAGAGTTATCTGTTCAGTCCATTTCTCATTCTTGCACAAGGGAGACCCTTCCCAAAACCAAAAGAGTTAAAGTTAACAAACAAAATTATACAACTTCAAAACCCTTGAAGTCTGAAAACATTTAAAAAAATCTACCATGTTTCCCAGACACCATGTTCCTGGTGGTTAACATGCCACTTTACAGCTTAAAAGCCCTACTGATTAGACATAGCTGGGAAAACAGGAGGAATGTATTATCAGTCAGTATCTTTGCAGTTGTTTAAGAAAAATTATGAAAAGCCAGTTGTTTGCTAAAACAAAGAGCAACTACATAATGATAAACCCAAGAAGCATCAACTACAGAAACTCTGCAAACTCCTTGAACTCACATTCCTCTTTCACCTGAAGCTGGAGTAGACTTGAGTGAGATTTGCCTCTGCTGTTCTGGGACCTATCAGGTAAAAACCAGAAATATCATGTCATGTACACATGAAACAGAGCAGGCAACACGGAAAACATTTCAGCACTATGCTAACAAATCTGTGAGAGAAATGCTTGTTGGGTATTTACCTGGACAGACCCTGTAATTATGGAAAATTCCCCAAACCAAATCATACCAGCTCTACCAAGGCTGGAAAACAAATTGGTAACTGCTCAGGTATTTTCTGAAACTTTGAGACATGAGCCCATTATACTGAATGCATGAGTAAAATACAAAAATAGAGGGCAGAGTGTGAACAGCTCCTTGGCTGATTCACAGTGAATGGCAGAACTGCCTGCTTGTTGGCACTGAGAATTCTGATTAAGGCAGGAAATTTAAATTAAGTTCTGAACCCTTACTGAAGCCGACCTGTGTTATTCCAAGGGTGGCACGTGAGTCCAGGCTGGGCAGTGGTGGCCTGGCAGGACTGTGTGCACTCTGTACCTTGTTTGTGGACTCGGGGGGCTCATCCCGCTGCTCGTGGTGCCGCTCCTGCTGCTCCCGGAGCTCCCTCTCCAGGCGGCAGATCCGCCCCTCGTACTGGGACTTGAGCGCGCTCATGCGCACCTCCAGCTCCGCCTTCTGCTCCTCCAGGGAGCTGCTCTTCTGCTTCCACTCCTCATTCTCCTTTGTGAGCTGCTCTTTTGTACCTGGTGGGACAGGAAAGGGCCCAGCCTTGCTGAATCTGCACACTGAACGCCTGGGTGTTCCAACAGGTCACTGAAGTATCCTGAAATCCTAAACACGCTAAGCTATAAAAGGAAATCTGGGAGGCAATATGACCGCTTTTCTTTTTAATTGCAATTAAATAAAAACAAACTAAAAATAGAAAAATATGTAATAAATATAGATAAATAAAAACTTGAGGAAGTAGTCCCAAAAGAATAAGATGTTTACACCATCATTCCTCTCAGTGACATTTGAAAACACAGGCGGCAATGTGTTTTGCAGCTGTACATTTAGGGAAAGGGAGAATTACCTGAGCTGTTAGTAGGGGAAATCTACTCTAATCAACAGAAGAATCAGTAATGGGGGTTATCATGTTGGCTGGCCAAAAGTAAACAAAACTTATTCTATGTCCAGTGTGCAGTTACTTAGATCCTTGTATCATCCCCTGGAAGAATTAAATTTTAAACTTTAGAACAATCCCTGTAGCATTTAGTCTAGAAAACACTTTTCAATAAAATATGAAGCAGGCCATATTTTCCAAGCATTCTGTCTAAAGGTTTTTCCATAGAAACAGTTGAAAATCTCTAAGGACAGAAAAGAAGAATTACAATACCAGCTAACTGTGCAATTTTCTGCTTGGCTGCAAGTAAGGTCTTTCTTGTTTTCTCTTCCTTCTCAGTGATCTGTTGTCTGAGTTGTTCTTCCTGTGTAGTTTTCTCTTGTAGATCTTGATGGAAACGGGCCAGTTCTGCCTGTAGCTGCATTATCTGCTCCTGGAGATTTCTAACTTCAGTTTCCTTTTCTGTTATGGTCTAGGGAGAGAGAAAGATTGCAATTGTTGGCCACCACCAACTGCTTTGGCAAATACAGGGCCCGAGTTCCAAGGAGCTGGTATTAGCTGGCCACTGGATTAAGGTTAAAAGGCTTCTTATCAACAACAGGAGTTCAGTCCTCTCTGAATGCAGGAGCTGGGGAACAGCATTCCCTTTCCCACTTATTCCAGGAAATAATGTGAGACACACTAGACACAGGACTTACACCAAGCTTAAGATCCCTCCTTCCCAAGAAAGTAGAGGCACAATCAGTCCGTGTTCTGTGACACACATTAAAGCACCCTCCCATTTTTCACCATTACACACTTAGGACTGCAGTGAAGAACAGTATTCCAAAATTACTCACTGTTCTTACCTTTTGTAAGCTTTCAACCTGAGTCTCCAAATTCTTTGTTTTCACTTCAGCTTGACTGAGAGTGTCTTTTAGCTCTTGTACCTCCTGGGCAGAAACCTGGTCTTCCTGTGGTTCTGCCAAAGGCAGAGTTGACGCTTCAGCAACCATCTGAAAGGCATCAAGGGGTACCAGGCTGAAGGGGATTATCTGATCACAATGCCATTACTTTCACAAGATGCTTTTGTGTGCCAAGTGATTGGTTTAAAAGTTCTGGGCAAACCCCAGGAGCTCTAAGGAATGCTCCATTTCAGTTCTATCTACCTTATCATGCTGTGCTTTCAGCTCCTCATACTGAGTCTTGTACCTGCGACCGATTTTCTTGACCTGTGTTATAGTTTTCACTTTTTCCTGTATGTCAGCCACTTTAGCATCCAGTTCTTTTTGCAAAGTGTCCTTTTCTGTTCTTATTTTAGTTACTTCTTCCTTCAGGCTCTGAACAAGATTCTGGCTTGTAGTCAAGGATGCATTAGTTCTAAACAACAAAAGATCACAAAGAATACCAAAAGTTTCACAGTTACATGGAGACACTTATGAAATTACACTTCCAGATATAGCTATAATCAGAATATTTTGCTTTGCACAAAACTTTTTACAAATTGACCAATACCACACCTGGCAACTTCTGCTTTAAGCCTGCCTGTTTCTTCACTCATCTGTTGGACACGCTTGGCATTTGCCTCCCTCTCAGAGAGCAGCTTTCGATACTCTTCGAGATCCGTGTCCTTCTGCTGGCTCAGTAAGTGCTGAAAGGGATTTTTGTAAAATAATTACACAGCTATAGACAGAAAATCTCTTTGAATTAGAGCCTTTGCATTTTGAAATGGATTAGCCAGCTTTGAAGCTGCACGAACAATGCTTTATAATTCAAACATATTTCTTAGTTTTTTATTCTTGGTAAGAAAATTTAGCACTTTTCTAGTTGTTTGACCGGTGGGCCTTTTTTCCACATCATGTTCTTTGAAAGGAAGCATTTCCCCACCTGAGTCCGGGCTTTCCAGCGTTTAACATCCTCTTCCAAGAGCTTTTTCTCTGCCTGCAGCATCCCACTCTTCTCACTGAGCTCAGCATTTGACTCTTGCAGGGGTAGGATGTCTGCCTCGAGCTTGCGTACCTGAGAAAGCACAGTAAAGGGTTACACTCTGCATCTCAGGAGACTGAAGGAATCCCTCAGGAAAAAGACAGGATTGAGCTTCTTTCCTAACTCTCTTCATTCCAGTGGCCAGCTGGAGGAAAAGAAAAGGACAAGGACAACAGCAGACGATGATCCTACAGAGAAAAATATATTGGTGCAACTTCCCAAACTTAGATGCACACTCTGTACTTAGGTACAGGGGAGATTATTAATGTTAAATCCAATGCACTGGATTGCATTAAAATAAGCAGTATTTCCCTTTTAAACTCTTAATAAAGCTGTGGTCTGTTTATATGTATTCTTGTGCCGTTTTTAATTTAATTGCTGATAATATCCTTGTTCCTGGTATACCTCTAGCTAAGGATAAACACTGACTTTCAGGTTCATCTAAATGGAACAGAACTTCAAGCTTTCCAATGCTGTAGATGTCTTTTAAAATTCGAAATGGAAAGTTTCCTCATTAGCGTATGACTTCAAGGAATAATTATAATGTAGATCATGTATTTGTAAATCACATGTTTACTGTAATTAGCAATGGTATATCCTGACATTTAACTCATACACTGACTATCTGAAAGGGTTATGTAAAGCTCAGTACTAACCTTTGCTTGTATCTGCTGTAGCTCTTGCTCCAGCCTCTCTTTCTCCTCCCTTAACATCTTGTTGGTTTCTATGAGTATGTTCATGGTCTCAGTTTTCTTCATTAATTCTTCATGCTGTGCAATGGTTTTTGCTGTTACCTGTGGGAAGAGTCAACTCAGGTCATTTGTTTTGCTTGCACATGCACATACACTCCTCCTGGATCTGGTATAACACCACCTTGGAAAGCTATCATGGCATTCATCTACATTCAAGACAATGGGAAGCAGGAGATAAAGATAAATTATCTTTATTTTCCTTATTTATGAGATTTTGGAATTGCCATACTCTCTCACAAGACTCGGAACAAGATACTCCGTTTGGTTATAAGCAATCCAGTTAAAAGAAACCCCAAATTCTTTCAAAAATTCATTTTTGGGTACAGGCAACTCCAGAACAGTCCTGTACTCGTTGAAATCATGAACATTAACTCCCAGCCATACCTGCACCTTCTCCCTCTCAGCATTGAGGCTGTCCTGCAGCTCCTGCAGCTCCCTCTCCAGGTGCTCCACTCTCTGGCGGTACCGCAGGCTCTCCACCTGCGCCACCTCGAACCTCGTCTCCGCAATCTCCTTCTCCCGACGGATAAACCTGCAGGGAGGAGTTCAACACCACATCACACCAGGAAAATGTCCTCATGCAGTATATCCACCAGCCACCAGCAAAAATGCACCTGAATTTTTAACATTAACCTTCAAGTATAAAGTCATACAGAACTATTTAAGTTCGAATCTAATTTATAACCCCCAGGAGAAGGAACCCAGAGCTAAGGTTACCTAAGAATTTCCAAAATTTGTTCCTGGGATTTGCCTTCCTCGCTAAGAGAAACATTTGCTGCAGTTGGGATGGCTTCTTTCATGGAAGTCACCATCTTATTGCTCATGCTCTCCAGCTGCTCATGTAATAATCGATTTTGTTTTTCCAGATCCTCACAGCGGGATGCAAGTTTTGAAGCTTCATCCTACAACAAAATCATTCACTGACTGTCATTTCTGTGGCTGAATTTCTGTTAACTGAAAAAACCCACTGAAACAACAAAGCCCATCATCACACCTTGATCATTCTCTCTCTCTCTTCCCAGGAGGCTTTGGATTCCAGGAGCTCAGACTCTGCTTTCTGAGCAGCCTCCTCCAGCTGCTGCCTCACCGCTGTGTTCTTGGCGACTTGCTCTTTGATGGCCTGTAGTGCCTCCACATCAGCAGCATGAAGCATCAATTCCCGCTCGTATTTGTTCTGAGCTTCAGAAGCCATCATTGCCTGCACAGAAACAGAATAAATTAACCCTGCTACCCTTATTTGGTATGTTTGGTGTGTACAAAGAGACAAAATCGAGTGACCACAAAAAGAAAACCACTGCCCAAAACATCTGCTATTCCCAAGCACAGGAAACATGGAAATGCCCCTCTACTACACTTGAGATTGGATTAAATAGCCAAAAGTTTTTCAGCATCCTTGACACCAATTATTGCTGCTGGAATTCTCATCTGCAGAAAAGTAAATTCCCTTTAAAAAACAGCTGGTAACAAGACAATCTTATCAGCTGCTGCTAAATATCACACTGCCCCACAGCCATAAAAAACGACAATTATCTTTTGGGTTAGAAAAATACTTTCCCCACTGTCTTGTTGGGAGCATTTTCAGCTCCTCCTTAGTGCATGAAGGCAGCAATTCATTAAAACTAGTTAATTATATTCCCAAACTAATCTTTTTTACATAATGAAACAGACCTTAGGAACAGAAATCTATTGCATTCAATAAACAGCTGCTCCCAAAATTGAGAATGTGCTCTCCCAGCACTTTTCCTGCCTCCAGCAGTCCCTGAGTAACAAGTTTAGTTTTGAGTTAAACTGAAAGTTAACAGGAATTTTGCTGACCCTGGCTAAAATAGGCAAACACCACAAACATACTTGCTCCTGGCAGTCCCTCCTGGCCTGTTGTTCATTATTCAGAGCTGTGCTGGCTCTCTGAAGAGCTTCCTGAACTTCTGACTGCACAGCTGACAGACTCTTCTTCAGTTCTGAAAGCTGCAGTGACAGGGGAGCAACAAAAACAAAGTAAGAACAAACCCAGGACTAACTGCCAAAGTATTTGCAGAGTGCTGAACACAGTCATTCATAATGGTGATTATTTTATTACTTACAGATTAAAATTACTACTAAAAGAGACAAATACTTTTCTATATTTTGACTTCTTAATATACAGAGCTCTTTCCCAGTAAAAATAGAATCCTTTACTTTCAGAGTTGGGCCTGCAGTAATTCTAGTAACAGTCATTCTGTTTCCTTCTGAAACCTCTCACAAAGGCTGTTAATTATGTTTTCTTGCTCAAAGTTCAGGCAGAGAGTGACAGCTTTAAACACACAACCACTCCACTGAAGTGATACTGTCAAAGTTCTGCTCATGTTTGGAAACTCTCACCAATTCAGGTACCCCGTGTCCATTCTAAAAGACCTGGTTCAGGGCACTGCTGTCCCATGAGACCCATGAGAAGCAGAGGGAGCTTTGTGAAGCCCATTCCTGGGCACTCTGGGGTGGGTCAGTGCATACCTGCTGCTCCATGTTCTCCACAGCTTTCCGCTTCTCCTCCTGCAGTTCTTGTTTTTCTTTTTCTGACTCCATCAATTTCTTTTCCAGATGTGCCTGATATTCTGAAGACTCCTTCAGACGAGCTTCAACTGTTGTACGAACTTCCTCTGTCACCTTCATTAAAATCCATCATGAGATCCATTTTTTATCCAGTTAAATACATTACTCTGATACAAAACTGGAATTTTATTAACAATTCAAAGGCAGAATAGGTATTTTCAGTACGTAATTTAGAACGATAACACTAAAAATGTGGAAAATCACAAACAGCAATGAATTTTTGCTCTAAAAAATAATTGAGGTAAATAAAAATAAGTGATTAACCACTTACTTGTTTTTCCTTATTGAGGGATTCCTCCAGACTAAGAACCATGGCCCTGTACTGCTCCACATTACTGGAACTAGTCTTGAGCCTCTCTCTCAGGTCATTGACTTGCTCCTCAGCTTGTCTCAGCCGACTCACAAGGTCATCCACATCTTCATTCGTACTAGGCTGACCTGCAGTATTAGAACACATTCATTAATTGAAGTTCAATTTAGTTTTAAACCCACTGTTCTCTTGAAAATGGAAGCAATTTTACGATAACATGATAAAAACAATTACTTACACAAAGGTTCCCGAAATAAAACTGTAAGCCCTTCACCAAAACAAGGGCTTACAATAAACATTGTTGACTATTTAAAACTATTTAACCTAATGCATTTAAGCTCCTTCAAATAAAAATAAAAAGGAATCCTTTACCAAGTTTTGCATTATTTTTCCCCTTTGTCAAAGACTGCTTGGGTACGAATTTTACGTTAACAAATCGTGCTGGGTATCATCTGTCTGAATATGTGATTGCAGTAACAAAGTGGTTTATTTTTTAGTGTACCATTATCCCAATTCTAATTATTATGGACTGTGAATTTTACCATACTGCAGATGGCAATGTTTAGCACAAAGAGAAATTAACAGCAAAGGAAGATCCTACCTTTCCCTGGAGGCCTTTGTGAGGACTGGGATGTGAGCTGGGCCTCAGTGTTGTTCAGCTGCTGTTTCAGCATGGCACTCTCCTTCTGGGCATTCTTCAGGAGCTCCTTTGTGTTCATGTGACGGCTGGTCTCTGTCTCCAGCTGCCTCTTCAGGTCCAGGATATGAACCTGCAAGCACAGGGTTCTTCAGGTTGCCATTATTCCCACAGAGGCCAAGCGTGGTTCTCCATGTCAGGTATGGAGAAGAACACGCTGCACGCTGGCAGAAGCACCTGGGGCTTTATTTTCCTCCAAAAAGTGCAGCACATTTTACACTCACCTCTTGATTCTTGGTAAGGGAATGTCTTTGCTCCACCTCACTTTCCAGTTTCTTCTTCAGCTGAGATATCTCACGCTCCAACTTCTCTATCTGATTATTGAGTCTCTGCTTTGTTTCTGTCTCAGATCTCTCGAGTATTCCCTGAGAAAAGAGCACAATGCACTTTGTTTACAACACACCTCAGTAATTTTCTTCTGAATTACTGCAGCACTTCAAACAAAGTTGTCACAACATTTGTCCTACTCCAAGAATAATTAAAATAGGTAGATACAGAAAATGATGAAAAGTACTGCTTAAAATGTTTGACTCAGCTTTGAAAGGTTTCATTAATAATGTTAATACAATAAATATTATTAGAAGAAAATCTATTATCCATGCAGTCTAATGCCATGGACTAAAAAAATCTCCAGAAGATCTACAAGAGAAACAGAATTCAGATACGTGATAAAATGTGCTTCCTTAAATACATTCTAAGTGTCAATATACATTCTAATAAATGATATAAATGTTTAAAAGTAAATGTAACAGCAAAATCAACTACCACAGAAGGCACTGTTAAATTTTACTATCATAAAAATTACCATGACAATTTTCCTTTCACTTTGGTTCATGTGTTTTGTTTTCATTTGATTGTGAAAATCCTTCTCATCAACTCAGAATTCTCAGGACTTGGCCCAGATTATCAGAGCATCATAATGTAGGACAGGAATCCCTGGTCGAAACAAGTTGCTGAAGTATTTTATATTGTGTTGATTTGTAACCACATAAAAACCCACATCAAGATCCAATCCCATGAGTCTTTCATATGATTTTCATTGGTATTTATTAAAAAGCCTGACAGACAGACCCAACCTGGGCATAAGAACAGCACCACATACCTGAATTGTTCTCAAATTGGTGAGCAGCAAGTTCTGTCCTCTTTGTTCAACCAGCAGAGAGTCACGTTGCTGAGTCAGGCGCACATCTGACATCTTCAGGATATCCTTCTCTTTCTTCAAGTTTTCTGCTCTTACCTTTAAGACAGCAAATAATAAAAACTTTGTTGCCAATCCCAAATCCATCCATTAAATTTAGTACCATTTTAAAATCCATGTGAATTAAGCCAAAAATAGTAAGAACAGAACTACTGGACATTCTGCTTTCCCTGCACTCTGAAACACCTTGGAATGTTCTTACATCTCCACTCTTCACTTGGGACATTTCAGGATAATCGTAAGGAAAGCTCTAAGCTGGAATATCCCCCAGTGCCACACACTGATACTGACCTCTGCCACTGCCAGTTTTTCATTAGCTCCCCTCAGGTCCTGAGTCATGGTGTTAATGATCTGCTCCTGCTTCTGAGTGGTGGCTGTGAGCTTCTGGGTTCTCTCGTGCAGGGAGGTGATTTCGCGGCGATAGCCTTCCACGTTATCCTGCAGCATCTCGTACCTTGCAGGGAACACAGCAAAGCCAGTCTGCCACTGCACTGCCAGCTCTACAGGGGCATGCACACAGCCGTGTGCTTTTATGCTTCAATTTGCACGTAGGTGCCTCACTCAACTACAGCTTCTGCCCTTGATCCCACCTGCACTATTTCCTTTATGTTCTTACACAGAACAGACAGTAGCAATGTTTAAGTGAGCAAACCATATCGAGCAGCCAGAGAACACGTAAGGCCTGATATTGTGTAGCTGAATTACCGTTTGGAGGCGAACTCCAGCTGTGTGGAGATCTTGGCATTTTGTGACCTCAAGTCTGTGACCTGCTCCTGAAGCTTTTCATTCTGTTCATTCAGAAGCTTGTCATTCTCTGCCTTCTCTTTTTTATAGTTCTCAAAAACTTCCTGCAACTGCAGCAAAGAACAGACATTGAAGTGCTTACCAAAAGCAAGTAAAAAGAAATAGGGACATCTTTGTGCAGTGTCTACTGAAAAATGTACCTGCTTAAGAGCAGCCTTGGCCTCCACAGTCTCCATGGACTCACTCATGGACACTGGAGCAGGAGTTGCCATGGACTGAGGTAAATTCGGGCGCTTTGGAGTAGAGGTAAGACAGATCTCCTCTGGTAACATACCTGAAGCTACAGGAAGGTAAAGGGGGTTTTAAAGCAACACTCGTGTTTGCCACAGCAGATCACACAGCCCCTGCAGCCTGGGTACCTTGCAGAGGAATGATGGCCCCCGTGGTCTGGGTGAGCAGGATGCGGAACATGTCCCGCTGGCGGATGATGGACTCCACGAGCTGGAGCTGGTGCTGCCGTGACTCCCGCAGCTGCTGTAGCTCACTGACAGCCTCATCCAGCTGGCTCTGGAGCTCAGAGATCCTGAAACAACAACAGCTGCCTTCAACAGCACAGACAGGCACATCCAGCTGTTCTGGGCCCTTCCTTCTACAAGGACGGTGAGGGGCTGGAGCGTGTCCAGGGAAGGAAAGGGAGCTGGGGAAGGGGCTGGAGCCCCAGGAGAGGCTGAGGGAGCTGGGAAGGGGCTCAGCCTGGAGCAGAGGAGGCTCAGGGGGAACCTTCTGGCCCTGCACAACTCCCTGCCAGGAGGGGACAGCCAGGGGGTCAGGCTCTGCTCCCACAAAATAAGGGACAGCACAAGAGGAAATCACCTCAAGCTGTGCCAGGGAGGTTCCAGCTGGAGATCAAGAAGAATTTTTTCACAGGAGTTGTTAAGCACTGGAAGGGGCTGCCCAGGGAGGTGGTGGAGTCCCCATCCCTGGAGGTGTCCAAGGAAGGCCTGGACATAGCACTCAGTGCTCTGGGCTGGTGACATCAGGGGCTTAGCTTGGACTCAATCCTGGACATCTTTCCCAAACCTAATGATTTTGTGAACCTATGACAGAATCCTGCAAAGTTCTAGGAGACAGGCCTTTTGGGCTGCCATTTGCAGATGAAAAAGAAAGCAGGCCTCATTCCTGAACAGCATAATTCTATTCATGTAAGTAACTTCAAATTGTCAGCAGCCTGAGCAGAGAGTCAGGCTAAGAACGTTTTGCACAGAATTCACACCTGTGGCCTTTTACAGCAGTGATTTAGATATGCACACATGCAGTTTTTTCTCTAACAGGAATAAAAGCTTATCTTTTTGAAAAACAGCTCTGTTGTGTGAAATCAGTCACTACAGGACTGACAATTACTTCAGGTTTTGATGACAGGACCTATGATATAAAGCTATAAAGCCATTTCAACAGAAACCTGAAGGTCCTGTATAATAAGAACTTGCTTTTATGATTTACATAGTTACAGCACACAATTAATAGCAGTCAGAAGGATAAAACTGCAAAGTGCTTGAATGAATCCCTGTTACTTAGCACAAAGTTAATGAAAAGGAAGAGGTGGCCTACTTAGATGACGTCGTTTCTTGCTCCTCTTTTTCTTTTGCCTCCCCCAGCTCCCGAAGAGCCACCAGGAGACGCTGATTCTGCTGCTGAAGCTCTTGGATATTTCTGTAGGAGACCAGGTGTTGAGTGATCACTTCAGAGGAGCTGCTGATGTCTGCAGAGCTCACTGCTTCATCACGGATCACGTGGTTGCCTCTGGCTTCCTCCAGTTCCATTAACAGCACACAGATCTGAAAGAGAACAGCCCTTGTGTAAGGCCTGCACAGACTCTAAAGTTTGCTCTGAAAAACAACATATGAGGAATAAAGGACTTGGAAATTAAGGAGTTTTCTCTACAATGGGCAAACAATTATAATTATAATCAATAAATTATAATCAGTGAATCCTTGTAAGATAATTATATGACAGAAAAAATAGCTTGACAAAAGGCATAAAATCAGAAGTACATAAACCGCTCAGTTCTGTGAACAGATCACAGGACAGTCCAATCCAAGAAATTTCACAGATGAGTTTTTCATGTCAGATGCTAAACAATATTATCCTAAAGCAGCACCATTTCTATCCAGCTAAACTTATTCCAATTTTGAAAGCAGAAGTACCATGCTATCCTGAGGAGAAGCTTTGTCACCAAGGTACTTAGGACAGCCATTGTCTGTGGCTGAATGCAACTTTCAAGCAAACATCTGACATGCAGCAGCACATGAACACATCAACTGCAAACAGCACATTTAGCCACGGCAACGTTTTTTTACCTGCTGGGAGAGATCCTTCACTCGCACTTCCAGCCTCTGGCTCTCCCTCTCGAAGAAGGAGGCGTGTTTGTTGGCTTGGTCGGCGCTGTCCTGCAGGCGATGGATCTCCTTCAAGACACCAACAGGGGCAAACATCACACCTCAGCTGCACACATTCTTTACCAGAGAGATAACAACATGTGCAGACATGCCTTCTCCTTAAACTTACACTCTTAAGGTTAAACTCCAGGTGTTCCAGAATCAAAAGCTATGTTCTTTTGTAATGTATTGGTGTATGCTTTAAAACCAGTGGGAAGGGAGCACTGAAGTCCAGTTTTATTGCCAAATAAACACTAAACTTTGTTTATAGTGAACCTATTCTCTCAGAGAATCAGAGACTGTAAATCACCACTATAAAAAAACTACAAAATATGTTGGTTCTGTAAAATACTTAGTACAGTTCCAGAAATCGCAAGCCAGAAAGTCCAACACATCTTCTCCCCATAATAAAGTTAACTGAAAGATCCATTTCATACACTTACAACAGCAATTAGGTTTAAAGATTTGAAAATTAATTTGTTTTCCAAAATTATACATCGTCTTTTATTTTACACTGACCTTCATAGCTTGTTCAAGCTTTGCAGACAGACTCGCAACAGCTTTCTGGGAACGCTCAAATTCTTCACGCTGACGTTTTAAGATTGGGGCTTTGGCTTCTACTTCCTGCACTATTTCATCCAAATATTTATTGATTCTCTTATTCTCCAGCTTCTCCATATGCAACTGATCCTGAGTTTCTACATAGGCATTGTACAGCTGCAATAAAAAGGTTTTGGTTTGGTTTTGATAGGTCTGTGCCGATCTCTTGAAAAAGAATCACTGGTAATGATACAATTCATACCTTAAGGCACTGCAATTTTATACAACTGAACTAGTTAAGTCAGAAAAACAAGTTGGGCTTTTAAAAAAGGGTCCTAGTACTCATATCACAGCAAAGAGTTACACATAATAATTTTATAATGGCAAAATTAATAGTGCAACTATCTGCAATAAAGTAATTCGACATAAAAGGTGGGAATTTATAAGCAAATTTAAGGCAACAGAAATACCACAACCAGTAACACAGCATAAAGGAATTTAATGGCTGGACAAAACAATTAGTAACAAACAATGACAACATAAACTGCATAAACAGAAGTGTAAAACCCTCTAAAATCTGTATGACCTATTGTTATGTTAAGTTTTTTGCAAGTATAGGCCAAAGTCATAGCTGTAAAGATTAAAAAACTATCTAAGTAAGGAAAAAAACCCGCTGCTCCTGCCAAAAATGCATATAGAAAGTAAGTCTATGTTAACAAAACCCACCTATTTCTGAATTTGATCTACTAAAGAAAAACTGTAAGGCATGTTGAAAAAATCTCAGTAATTTAGCAAGAGAAGTCTGCAAGTTTATCAAGACTTCCTTGCCTTCATCAGGCATGAGCCCAAACCCAAAGAGTCTCCAAAGCCTAAACTTTTCCATTCTCAGAGTGTCCCTGATGGCATCCAAGAGCTTTGCTGCTGGAAAGGTTGTGCTCACTCACCTCAGTTAACTTCATGCCAGGCTTGACCACTTTGGCCACTGCTGCAGCGGTGGGAGACATGGCTGCCAGCTCCTCCTCGGACAGGATGGCTCCTGGAGACACAATTACCATCCAAAAGCTGTAATAATCCCCACCAGAAATACTCTTACATATCATACTGACTGGCTTTATTTGAATTGCTGAAAAGCTGTTGTTACTAGGACTCCTAAAATTTAAATAATTTCAGAACATTAGCAGTTGAAATAGCCGGAGCAAGGCTTAGCCTCGGCTTTTTATCACTGTCAGAGGTTCGGAACAGCAGAGCACTGGTTTATTTTCATTAAATTAACACAGGGATAGAGCAAATGTACTCCATGCCTCTGTTCCTTCCTGCTCTATATCCTTTAGAAACTATGGATCTGTAGCACACAACAAAAAAGAGCTAAAACAGTGAATACTGAGCAAGATTTAACGTTAAACAGAAATCTAAGGACAGAGGTTTGTTTACTGCTGCCTTTTTTTAAAAGGGGAAAATAAGATTAGTTTATCATCTCCACTTCCCTCTCCAGAAAACCACTAAAGGCACACTGATTCAGCCTTGAAGAAAAGTTTCCTCTCCATTCTCTTTGAAAAGATAACAGATTAACAAAAGAACTTCAAAAAACCATGACAGAACTGCACTTTCTGCTGGGGGGAGCACATTTATATACATATATAAGCACACATGTATATAAATGGAAAAGCCTTTAAAATGAATTATTAGAAATCACCACAGATGACATCAGGTTAATGGAGCTGGTTCTCACAGAAATTCAGCACAATACCCTTGAAAGGTCATAAAAGCCCCAGAGTTTCTGCATGGCAGGTGCCAGCTTATCCCACCTTTGCGCTTCGTAGCCGACAGCAGATCATTGGCGTTCTCCAGCTCCTTCTCCAGCTTACTGATCTTCTCTCTCAGCTCCTTTTCCATGGCAGCTTTTGACTCCTCCACCTCAGCCAAATGCTCCTGGGCTGCTTTATTAGCTAAATTTAAATCAGACAAGCAAGCCTTGTATTACGATTGAAAATTCACCTGCGTACCTTAAACTTTACTTTATATGATCTGCAAAAGTTCGTGCTGATAAGAAAACTCAGCAGTGTGAGAAAAGGATGAACCACTGCCTATCACCTTTGCAAAGAAAAGGGCAAAAATATGAACTGTCCTTAGCAGAGAAAAGGAACGAAACTAAAAAGCTGAAGTGAAGACATATCTTGCAAAATCAGACCCTTTCATCAAAATCCATAGTAAAATTCCAGGTGTATTTGAAAATAGTTCCCCAACCATCAGTAAATTCAACCAGTCAGGTACAGTTTTTCTTACAAAGGGGCTGATGTCTTCACCATCCCAAAAGCCCAAAGAAATTCCTTTCAGGAACACAAACCCCCCATTTTTGGGGGCATCAAGGTACAAGGAGCCCAACTGCTCTCCTCCCTTTGCCAGCTTACCTTCACCTGCCTCCTTCAGGAGCTTGTGCAGCTCTTCCACTGCTCCTGTCAGCTCATTGCTCTTTGCCTCTGAGTCATCAGCAGCACTCTGAAAAAAGCATTTTAGCTCACCTTTAGAACACAGCAACAGCAGCCCCATGTTTACAAGAAAGCTTAAACTGAGCACGCATTATGAACACAGTTTCCTGCATAAAATGCTGAAAGATTCACCTAAGCTGTTTAATCCTTTCCATGTGGATTGTCTCACTTTGATGCAAACTGTCTATGTAAGAAGCATCAGACACTGATTTGATGTGACATACCCAATATAACGTATGGTCTTCAGCTGCTTACACCTGCTGCTGGCTTTTTCTTTCTTCTGACTAAAGAAAACTGGGAATTTTCAATACTCTATTTCAAACAGTGCAAAAAATATGGTAGTTTTAGGGACCCATATTATAGAACAGTTTATGTTTCTTTGCTTCCAGCTTGGGATCTCCCAAGTGCAAAGCTGTACAATGTTTATTTGGGTATCTGTGCAAAAAAGCTCACAAAGCAGAGCCTTTGTGTAACCTGTGCCCTAAAATGAGCCAACAAAAGAGCAAGCAGTTGTACATTTCAGCTTAGTCAGAAGGTTACAGGGTACTTTTCACAATTTCAGCAAACAGAACAAATATTACTTGTTTAGATGGTGTGTCTTTGACACAGTCCAGGACATTCAGGCGGGTCCTAACCAAGGAACTTCTAACTCAGAAAAATCTCTGCCACAGTCATACTTTCCACATAAACTTTTACCTTCCAGTAGATCCTAAGACCCATTTTTACAGCACAAAGCCTCAAAATATTTGGCATAACATTACTATTTCAACCCCAGTTTTGCTTGTTCTCCAGGATAATACAAACAATGTAAGAGTCTAAATGCTGACTAAGACAGCAGCAAAGAAAACAATGTTTTGCATGTTTCACAAAGTCCTGCAATGGAAGTTAGCCTTTTCACATCCAAATTTTGTGAGGAAAAAACCTCCAAATTGGCCTGCATTACATAAGATTCAACCCCTACTACAGTTATAATGGAATTAACAAACTCACCTTATACAAGTTGGATAATTTTATGTGGGCATTCAGTTCATTGTGGAATCTCTCTTCCATGCTTGCCTGCTGCTCTTTTGCCTGGCAAATGAAAGAGGAGACAGGGTAGGGGAGCATTCCACTGTTCCTATTTCACTCATTCTACTGTTTGATTTGTAGAATCAACTGCAACACTGTTTGATATATTTCAAGCTGTCTCACCTCCTTCAGTTTATTCAAAAGTTCTTCAACATGCTTCTGGAGGTTTTCATTTGACTGTTTCAAGCTGTTCACCTGTTCCTCCATTCTGGAAACCTATTCAGAGGAGGAGTAAGAACACTACATAAAATTTCTAGTTCCTAGTCCAGTTTATTTTGAAAAACACTTGTCTCATCGTTTTTAACTGAAAAATAAAAAACAAACCCAAAAGTTGCTGGAAGAGCATAAAGGGTCATTCAAATATAGTCATTAAAGTATTGGCTTTGTTTAATACAGTTAATCAGGTGGTATAATTTCTAAGAAATAACAACTCAGTAATTACATTACCTCCTCCTTTTTGTTCTCCAGACTGCATTTGAGCTCCAGGATTTCATTGCCTTTCTCCCTGGCAGTATGGAGCAGCTCATCTGTTTTGGCTTTCAGCTCAGCATTCAGCCATGTGTTCTGGTTCTGCAGCAGCTCTTTCTCTTGCTCCAGTCTTTTCTCCCGGTACTGAAAAGAGAATTCCACAGTGTGATTGTAGTTCCACAGAAAATAAAGCAGCCAATTAAACTACTCTGATTAGAGGAGGAGTAGCAAAAATGTACTTTGTGATTTGGTAGGTACAGGCAGTGCTCCTTTTTACACTGGTAGTAAGTTACAACTACCAAGCAATGACAAATTCCTGCCATTTGAGTTAGTTTCCTCCAAGTTCACATCAGTTGGGAACGTGAACTAGATTAGTAGCCTTTTAGAGGAAATTAACTATGATATTGAGGTTTTTCTCCTTTCATCCTCTCTTCATGGAGTTTATTTTGCCCACAGAATAATGGAACAGGTTCGTATCTAATTATTTTTCACCTTTCTACCTCCCTTCATGGACCTGGAGTCCTTCCCAGCAGGAAGGAGCAGCCACCACTGCCAGCAGGAAGGCCTGGACATGCTTGCCCAGCCTGGTACCCCTTGTCTTCCAGGAAAACAGATCTCACTTCTGGCCATAACCACTGATTTTACAATAAAAGAATCTGCTATAAATAACAGGTGCTCACTTGACCTACTTTCCACGGAATCATATCAAAATGGTGATTACATCACACACAAACAATGCAGAACACACACTGTGCTTATAAAGCCCTGCTCACCTTCATGGAAACATCTGATGTTTGAAGCTCATCCAGCTTCAGCTGAAGCTTTGCCTTTTCTGTGCTTGCCTCTGTGAGCTTTTCATTTAAGCGTTTAACATCCTCTGGAGGAGGGAAATCAGTGTCAGAAAAAGCTGTTGTGTAACAGCTTTAATTACTAAATTGTAAAGAATGACAACAGGCAAGATACTTTGTATGTAATTGTATGTTGGGCACTAAGATACTGTATAAGGCACATTTTTCAATCCAGAAAAACAAGCACCAAAGTGCTGTTTTTCTGCAATTATTGGGTTATTTCCTGGCATTTATTGACTGTGCTCCTGGCTGTACCATTTAGATGTTCAACTTCCTGAGATCGCCTTTCAGTTGTTCGGACCAAGTCTCTCTTCTCAGCTTCCAGCTCTTCCTTCTCTCGACTTAACTGGCTCTGAAAAATATTGCAGAAGGGCAACAAAGACATGTGATCAGCTCTGTGAAACACTTTATAGCCACTACTTAGAATCACATAGCAGAGAGCTAAACCTCACTGAGCTACCCCAGCCAACTGAATACTGGGGTAAGAGGCTTAGAGAGGGCAGACAAATCACAATGGAGCAGTTCAAAACTGCATTTCAATTTAATATTCTTGGAAAGACAGCTGTGATAGTCAAGAAATTACTGAAACAGCTTTATTTGGTTAAATAAAAAGGGTAACAGTAAACAAGGATTGAACACATGCATCAATATAAAAATCTAAACAAAGTCAGTAATCTTGGATCATTTACAGGCTGCCCTCACACTGTCTCTGCCCTCAAGATATCACTACAAAGCACCTCAGTCAGGCTTAGGTAAGCTCCTCTGGGGAAACAACAAGATCTATCCTCTCATTGTGGAAAAGTCAATCGAAGAAACTTTTTTTAGCTTCCTGCTTCAAAATTACTGTTCTGCTGGATCAGCCAGCTTAAGTGACTCATCCTGCAACCCAGTGACTTTGGGCATACCACAAGAAAAACTGTGCCAGAGTGTGGGAAAGGATGGGGGAAAACAGAACTCTTGTTTATACTTCTGTGTGAATTTTGGGTTTAAAGTCACTTCACACCAGGTTTCAGCTGGAATGGAACAATACATCCAAACTGAAACAAAAGCACCTGCTCACCTGTCACTCAGTTTGCTAAAAACCCACCTTTTACTTTAAAAGCTCCTGCAGTTTTCCTGCACACACGCCCTGGGGGCACGTAACCATCTCCCTGAGCTCACAGAGGTACTGATCCTGACACACTGCACTGGGAACTGAGCACACTCTGTGCTGCAAAGGGCCAGGGGAGGCAGAGGCTTTCAGCTCCTGGCCCAGGCCCAGCAGTACCTGAACGGCCGCGCTCCGGTCCTGGGCAGCCTCGAGCTCCTTGTTCTTCTCACTGAGCACCTTCAGCTGCTCATCTGGGGGGAAGGAACAGCAGTGAGGGATCTCCACTGGAACGTGACAGAAATCCCTCTCCAAATGCAACAGAGCCAAAACTTCCCTGATAAACATTTGTAACAAAAGAGAAGGAAGAATGCCAGACCTCTCCCTGGAAGGACCAGGGGTACTGAGGCAGACTAGGGCAACCCTTGGAGCAGAAGCATCTTTTGTGAGGGTCAACACACAGCCCACTGTACTGTTACTACCCAGCAAAGGGGCTTTTTTTTCTTTTCATGAGACAAAAGATTCCATTTAAAAAGGCTGACTTGAACACACCACCAAAACACATCTCTGCAAAAGCACCTGACGAGAGCTTTTCGGCTCCTGTGTAAAACCTGAAGCAGGTCCCACAACATTGGACCGAAGGGTGAATACCTTGGCCAAGGCTTAGGGATGCTACACTTAAGGATGTTACAGTTACACTTACGAAGCTTTTTAAGCTCCTCCCGCAGGGTTTGACATTCCTGGGTCTCGTTTACAAGTCTTTCCTGACTCTGAGCCAGTCGTTTTTCCACTTCAAAGTACTGTTGCTCTGCAAAATAACAAAGTCATCTCAGCTTCACATAATAAAGACGTTTTTCTTTCTCACCTTTACCAAGGACCAGTTAAAAGAAAATATATAAAAATACTAAGACTGTAATAGAATTTGCAGGAAAGAAAAAAAAAACCGCAAAAACATTTCTGAAGGCAAAAACCTGCAGTTCCACATTGAATTAATGTGGTTCAAAACACTTTGCTAGCACGACAAGTGGTATGTTTCCATAAACTGTGAAATGTTTCAGCCTGGTGAAGTGGAAGGTGACCCCACTGATGGCAGGTGTTGGAGTGAGGTGAGCTTTAAGGTCCCTTCCAACCCAAATCATTCCATGATTCTGTGAAATGACCCCTCAAATAAGAGCTTAAATAATCTAAATAATTCTTTAACAATTTTGATGTAACCAGAGACATTGCATCAGCCCAATTATGCAGTATGGGCTCATCAGCTTAAAACTTCCTTTACTTCTAGAGTATTTCTATACATATACAATTAAATGCACATAGCCCCAGATATCAAGGGATTTGATCTGGGAAAACTTCTAATGAAGATTTCTTAAAATTAACTCCCGGGCTCTATTCCCTTAGCAGTGAAAAAAAAAGAATTATATATGAATTTCTGTGATCTGAAACAGTAACAGTGTCATGGAGCTTCCGTGTAAAATACTTGGTAAAAGCAGAACTAATCCCACTCTGGGGCAAGATGGGCTTCTAAGGAAGCACTGAGGGATGTTTGTTTAGTTTCTCATCATTACAATTTCAAATAGTGCTGCCCCTCCTGCCACACATGAGAAGAATGGACCTGGAGGAGAGTAACTTGCTGAAATCTGTGGGTTACCTTAATCAACACCATACTTTAGTGATACATTTACCAAGATTTCTACCATGAAAGAGACTGAAAAGTTGAAAGGTAGAAATAAAGTTTACTCCAGCAGTGTATCACATCCTCTACAAATTCACTCATATTCATAACCTCACACTCTTGTCTCCTGCTCTCTGCTGCTATCACTGTTCTGTGATCAACTCATCTCCAAGTCAATATAAAAATATTGACCCCATCAGGGTGATTTTACAGAATTTAACAGTAAAGTATAAACCTAAGGCTGTTTGAGAGCCGTGTGAACAAAGCTGTATTTCTCCTCCACAATGAGGACCAAAGCAGACTGAAGCACAGAGCAGTTCAGGCTGGAGACAGCTAAGATCAGAGTCCAACCATTGCCCAGCACTGCCAAGGCCACCACTGACCCCTGTCCCCAAATGCTACATCCACACGGCTTCAAAATCCCTCCGGGGTGAGGATTCCACCACTGCCCTGAGCAGCTGTGCCAGGGCTGGACAAATCTTCCAGCAAAAGATTTTTCCGAATATCGAACCTGAGCCTGCCCTGGCCCAGCCCGAGGCCGTTCCCTCTGCTCCTGTCCCTGTCCCTGGGAGCAGAGCCCGACCCCCCTGGCTGTCCCCTCCTGGCAGGGAGCTGTGCAGGGCCAGAAGGTTCCCCCTGAGCCTCCTCTGCTCCAGGCTGAGCCCCTTCCCAGCTCCCTCAGCCTCTCCTCATCAGATCTGTGTGTATCAATGGCAGTTAAAAACCTAACTAAAAGCTTTCCTTTAAGTCCACTTCAAACGTAGTTTTAACCCTGGACGTCCCTTAGCAAGAGGAAAAAAAACCCCAAACCACCAAAACAAGAGAAAAGAAAAAAACAGGCTCCAAGAGCCAAAGCGGGAGACGAACACCGATCAGATCCCACTCCAGGCCCCTTCCCAACCTCCTCCCGCCCTCACGG
Source organism: Cettia cetti (assembly GCA_013401135.1). Taxonomy (NCBI): domain Eukaryota; kingdom Metazoa; phylum Chordata; class Aves; order Passeriformes; family Sylviidae; genus Cettia; species Cettia cetti. Next base: position 38,700 of record VZUI01023024.1, read on the forward strand.
CTCCCAGGGCGTCCCCCAAGAGCCTCTGAAAGAGAACACTGCGTTCCGCGCTGTGTCCGCGCTGCCTCCCCTGAGAACAGGCTCCGCGGCCGCTCCGCGGGCCCGCCGCCCGCACTCACCGCTGTCCACCTTGAAGCGCTCATGACGGGCCCGCAGCCCATCAATCTCGCCCTGCTGGTCGCCCAGAAAGCGCTCCAGCTTGCCCTGCACGGCGCGGGGCAGCTTGGCGAGCTCGGCCCGCTCCAGGAGCTGCTGCAGCACGGCCGCCATCGCTCCGGCACAGCGCCGCCCGCCGCCGGCCGCGCTTCCGCTTCCGGCACGGCGGCCCCGCCCGCCATCATGAGTGTGGCGGAAGCGCCGCGCCGTTGACACAGCAGCCACAGCCGGGGTAGGAGACCACGGCCTCGCCACCATGAACGATACGGAGCTGTCTGCGCTTCTGAGGTACGCCGTGTGCCCGGGAGGTGCCGGGGAAGGGCGGCCACTTCCGCCCCTCTCAGCATGGCGGTGCAGGGGCTTTGCGCCCCCTCGCGCGCCCTTTTCCCGCGCTGCGCTCGGCATTGGTGTGCATCATCTCCCTGCGCCGCGGCGCCTACCGATGACGGTGACCGGCCACCTCAGTGCGCGGCTGGGGCGCGGGCGGCTGCCGAAACTGGGAACGTGCAGGTGCTGATCCCGGGGATGTGCAGGTGCTGATCCGGGAATGTGCAGGTGCTGATCCCGGGGATGTGCAGGTGCTGATCCCTGGGAATGTGCAGGTGCTGATCCCGGGGATGTGCAGGTGCTGATCCCTGGGGATGTGCAGGTGCTGATCCCTGGGGATGTGCAGGTGCTGATCCCTGGGGATGTGCAGGTGCTGATCCCTGGGGA